>JADRCC010389330.1:0-12302 GCA_019843855.1 Hylomyscus alleni
ACAACGGCCTTCAGTTGATATGTGCTAAGCGCCACAAAGAGGCAGCAAAAGGAACAGCCAGGCAACTCATTCAACTCCTAAGAAAATATCTGAAATCCACTGTCCTTTTCAAATATGATGGTGGTTTGAAGGACAATGGCTCCTACAGACTCATATATTTGAGTGTTTAGTCCCTAATTAATAGACTTATTAGGGAAGATTTAGGAATAATGGCATTGTTGAAGGAAGAATTCATTGGGGTGGCTTTTGAGATCTCAAAAGTCTACTTGAACCCCAGCTATCTCTTTCTATGTCATGCTTGTGAGTCAAGACATAAGCTCTTAGCTACTCCTGTAGATCCATGCTTGCTTGCCTACTGCCATGCTACCTGACATGAGAGTAATCGAGTCATCCTCTGGAATGGTAAACACCCAATAAACTCATCTAGATGTTACCTTGTTGACTTACCACAGCAATAAAAATGTAACTTAAGACAAATACCTCTGTATTTTACACATAATTTAAAAAGCAGACATCAGCATCTTTTTTTATGGAAAACTAAGGAGATGTCATAGCATACACATTAGAACAGCTAAAATCTACCATTAATGGTAAGGTTCAGAAGAGACAGAAATAGTCAAATGTTAGTGGGAGCCCCACTCCTGCCAGCTTTCTTCAAAAGGAAATATAATCACATCAGGTAAGCAGATGACTCAAAAATGTACTTTAAAAAAATTAAAAATTTTCAAATGATATATTTGATCATATTTTCCTTCTCTCCAAGCTTCTTACAGGTCTCCCCACCTCCCTACCCATATGACTGCACATTCCTCTCTATTTCTAAAAAAGGAAACAGGAAAAGAAAAAATAAAAATTATGAAAATCAAAACAAACCAAAAATAAAGAATGAAAGAAAAAATGAATAAGGCAAATGATAGATGATAGATAGATAGGTAGACAGATAGATAGATATTACTCAAACAAAATTAAAACCAAATAGAGTATAAAAATCATGGAGTCTGTCTGAGTTGGCCAAAGGCTCCTGGTCATGAGGACTGCCCTGGACTTTGGTTGCTGTATGCAGTGACAGTTCATTGGAGAAAGCATTTTCCCTTTTTCCAGTAGGTATCAATTGCAAATAACTTCTTAGAAGGGATGAAACTTTGTGTCTGTTTCTCATTCTCAGTGCTGAGGTTTTGTTTGTTCTGATCCTAAGCAGATCTTGTGAATACTATCACAGATTCTGTATTTTATATATAAATATTTATATGAATATATTTATAAATATATGTAAATATTTATATATATAATTGTGTGTATGTATGCATATATGGATGGATGGATGGATGGAAGGATGTACTGGACCTACATGGGCTTCCAGAAAAATCAGAGGGTCCCTGGGTCTGGACTCTGAAGGCAAGCCCCTAGCAAAAGCAGATGGGCTGATAAGTGAGGCTCTGGCAGGCAAACTGCAGAGATATTAAGAGTAAATGTGAAAAAATAAGACTGGTAGACAAAAAGAAGTGATGTTTATCAAACTCATTTGTGCTAGGTATTATGGTGTTGACTTCTAATTCTAGAACCTATAGCCTGTAGCAGGAAAATTGATACAAGTTTGAGACCAACATGGTTTATAAACTGAGTTCTAAACCAGCCTACAGTACAAAGTCAGACCCCCATGGTGATACATATATACATACATACATACATATATATATATATATATACATACATACTACATACACACATCCTACATATGTACATACATAATTAAATGTTTAAGAATTTATGATCACACAGGAATATATACATGGAAGTTTATAGTAGTTTTATTGATAACTACCAAAACCTGGAAGCTGCTAATATATTCTTCAATAGATAGTGAGAAATACACTTTTCTATGCTTATACTAGAACATTTTTTTAACAATGAAGAATGCTATCAGCCATAAAGACATAAGGGGACCTTGAATAGAGAATGCTGCAAGGTCAAAAAACAAGCTTCAAACTCCACATTGTATTGTGGTTCTATTCACACTCTACTCACGAAAATTTAAAATTATAGAGGAAGTGACAGGATATGTCACCATCAAAGTTGTATGGAAGGGAAAGGTAAACTCATGGAGCATGTGGTGTGTCTCAAGGCAGTCAAACTCTTCTGGATGATACTGATATCATGGGACCATGGGGGTGTTAGATAAAATGCATATATTGCTACTCCCATCCAAAAATTTAAAGAATAGAGCTGAAAGAGTAGCCCTAATGTGATCTATAGTCTTCCATATATTGGTTTATCAAAGATAACACATGTATCACAAATGGGACCTCTTAAAATTGCAAAACTTCCATAGGCAAAGGACACTGTCAATAGGTCAAAATGGCAACCAACAGATTGGGAAAAGATCTTTCCCATCCTACATCTGATAGAGGGCTAATATCCAAAATATACAAAGAACTCAAGAAACTAGACTCCAGAGAACCAAATAACCCTATTAAAAATTGTGTACAGATCTAAACAAAGAATTCTCAACTGAGGAAAACCAAATGACTGAGAAGCACCTAGAGAAATGATCAACATTTTTAGTCATCAGGGAAATGCAAATCAAAACAACCCTGAGATTCCACCTCATACCTCTGAATGGCTAAGAGATCAAAAACTCAGGTGACAGCAGATGCTGGCCAGGGTGTGGAGAAAGAGGAACACTCCTCCATTGTTGATCAGATTGCAAGCTGATACAACCACTCTGGAAATCAGTCTGGCAGTTCCTCAGAAATTTGTACATAGTATTACCTGAGGACCCAGCAATACCACTCTTGAACGTATTATCAAAAAGATGCTCCAACATAAAAGGACATATGTTCCACTATGTTCTTAGCAGCCTTATTTATAATAGCCAGCAGTTGGAAAGAACCCAAATGTTCTTTGACAAAAGATTGGAAACAGAAAATGTGGTACATTTACACAATGGAATACTACTCAGCTACTAAAACAATGACTTCACGAAATTCTTAGTAAAATGGATGAAACTAGAAAATATCGTGAGTGAGGTAACTCAACCACAAAAGAACACACATGGTATTTACTCACTGATAAGTGGATATTAGCCATCACCTATATAGTCACCAAACCTGGAAGCTATTGTAGATGCCAGGAAGTGCTTGCTGGCAAGAGCCTGATATGGCTGTCTCCTAACAGGCTCTGTCAGCGCCTGACAAATATAGAGGTTGATGCTTGCAGCCAACCATTGGACTGAGCTCAGGGTCCCTGATAGAGAAGATGGAGAAGGTACTGAAGGAGCTTCATGGGGGTTTGCAGCCCCATGAAGGGAGCAACAGTGTCAACTGGCCAGACACCCATACCTCCTGGAAACTGGATCGCTGACCAAAGAGTACACATGGAAATACCCATGGCTCCAGCCGCATATGTGGCAGATGATGGTCTTGTTGGCACCAGTGAGAGGAGAGGTCCTTGGGCCTGAGGGTGTTTGATGCTCCAAAGTAGGGGAATGCCAGGGCAGGAAGACAGGAGTGGGTGGTTGGGGGAGCACCCCCATAGACACGGGAAGAGTGAGGATGGAATTGGGAAGTTCCTAAGGGGAAAACTAGAAAGGGGAAATCATTTGAAATGTAAATAAAGAAAATATCCAATAAAAAATTTAAAAAGACAATATCTAATGTAAAATAAAAGGAATAGGGAAACACTTGAGAGTAAATTTCTTTCATGACTTGGGGAAGGAAAGACTGTATATGGAAACTTTCTTTGCTTTGATATTTATTTCACTTTTAAATTGATAATACTGTAAATATCATACAACATGAAGTTTTAAGGCATATGTATCCTGGAGGTCCAAAACAACAAATTTTTTTTAAAAAAATATCATTAATTTCACATTCTCTCACATGATAAACATGATAGTGATTCTTTAGTGGTCTTTATTTATTCTATCTAGAAGCCTCTGTGTGCTCTACTCTCCTATATATTTCCTCTTCTTCTGTGGTTAAGAAGCCAGTCTGAGACATTTACCTGTAGGTTATTCCAACTGTGTATTAAGAAAAGAGATAACAAGAGCTTGTTTGTGTAGACTGTATGGACTTACAGTTAACGTACTTTTACTCATTAAGTTCCTCTTCAGCTAAGCCCCATTCACGTTGGCTGTGACAAATGAACCTAAGCACCATCCTAATCTGTGGACTACCACTTGCTCAGAGTTGAACACAGTAGGAAGTTTGTTTGTTTGTTTGTTTTTGTTTGTTTGTATAGAGTTTTCTCATGTTTATGGGCACCTTTGGAGAAGACCACAAGGAAGATGTAGTTTTTTGTTTTGATTCCAGGGCTGACTGCTGGAAAATTCCCAGGCTCTCCTGCAAGCACAAAGCTCCTATTTGGTGCAATAACTCAAATCTAGGAACTGGGTTCTGTCTATTATGTGCTTGATGTATCTCTTGCCACTCAGATCTAGTCATATGCACCCAAGTAGGAGAACAAAATGCAATCAACACCTATTAACTTCACCCTTGTTCCTTGGAGGAGATCAACTATAGTCTCCTTTGTGCTTTTTAATAATGCTGTTTTTGTCTGTGCTAACATTCTTCTAATTCTCCAAGAAATATACTTATGAGTTGAATGCATGGGTGAAATTGACATATTTTTATTTCTTTCATAATACTTATATTAATTTTTATTTATTATGCACAAAACTTTTGGACATGCTAACTTCATTGAGCACAGTGAGTCTCTGAGTCTACATTGCAATTCACCAGGTGAGTGGTTATCTGTACCCCTCTCAGTAACATGAATGTCTCCTCTCACTAGAAAATCTCTAGTTCAGTTTTCCTAGACTTGGCTGAATATAAAGTTATGTTCTTTCTGCCCTACGATATGACCAAAAGAATCAATTTCCACACATTTTCCTTAGGTTTCTGCCAAGACAAATGAGCATAGTCTTGCAGATTTTATGGTGTATAGCTATCATTGAAGGTCAAACTTTCTTCATGTTTCTCTAGGGGTTGCTGACCACAGACTAGGAAAAATGGCACCCATTGTGAGGTATTAGGAAGAATGGCATCCTTTCAGGAATAAATTGTCAGGGGAATTCATTTTAGGTTCAAAGAAGGTAGACTGGTCTCCTTTAAGGAAAACGGGCTACTCTACTGCCAGTTGGATTTCAAGACAATGCAGAGTCTGGGATACTCAAAATGATCTGAGCTGATTTGAAAGTTCCAACATGTTTTCTCGTAGTCTATTTCTTTCCCAAGGATCCCTACCTCTTTCTCAGAATAGAACAGGCTGCCTTATATGTTTAAATTTGTTTTGACTGAGTAACACTTAGAATTTATCTCAGGTTCTGATTTAAATGTAAGCCTGCTCTAGACTGTAAGGAGATAAGAAATTATTTGGCTTTGTTGACAATTGAAAACCTGCCCTTTGCCAGCCACCTGAACCTCCTTATTCCTTTTCTAAGAGATGTAATATTTGGGGCATTTCTGGCCACAGAACCCTGTGGATCCTATTCTCAGACTTAGTTTCACTCTTCTTGGTCTAGCATAGAGTGACATCTGATACCCTCGAGGTAGACCCCACCCAGTCCAGACTTTGGGCACCCAGGCACCCCACCAGGAGTGGTGGAACTGCAACCACACACAATTGTAGCTATCATACTGCAAAATGTACTTTGGGGACATCTTAAGGGAATGGAGGTAGTAAATTATCAGTAAAACAAAGGTAACGGAGTGGAATACTGAGAGAAAATGGTGTTGGCAGGAGGAACATGAAGGTTTCAGGGAAATTAGGAATGAGTCAGAGGGCTGTCCCAAAGGAAGCATGTATGAGAGGCCAAAAAGAAGGATAGCCATTTCACAAACCATTTAAAAAATCATAAGCATGGTAGAATACATGTGAAGTGGGTAGTGAGTGGGTTCATAAAACTTAAGGGGTACAAAAAAACCCCAGAAGCCAATTAGGAAGCTTTTAATGCAAATAACATGGTGGCTCAGGCCCTTAATCCCAGCACTCAGGAGGCAGAGGCAGGTGGATCTCTGTGAGTTCGAGGTTAGCCTGGTCTTCAGAAATAGTTCCAGGATAGCCAGGGCTACACAAAGAAATACTGTCTTCAAAAAAAGGGGGTGGGATTTCAAATGAGATTACCCTGCTCCAATGAGCCATGTCCCTTCAAGAGATATGAATCATTAGCTGCAGCTCTTAGTATAAATCATGCCTATTGGGTAAGGATTTCCCAACTGTCTGCAAAACAACCCGACTATTTTCATTGCCTTTGGCTACCTACAGTTACGGATAAAACTCCATTGCTAAAGCCACCACACTTTAACTACAGCACCTAGAGAAATGGATCTCAAACAGACTGGGAAACTTATCTGCCTCATTAGGTAGTTTTCCTGGTGCCAAAAGGCGCTATGTAGGCTTCTGGGGATGAAAAATACGTGATATTATCCAGTGCTGGAGCCTGAATATATCAATACTGAACAATCAGATAATCCTGGGGTACTAAGTGCTTCGTGATTGAAATTGAGGCATGCTGCATAGAAGGGAATATTCTGTCTCATAATTCTTGAAAAAAAATAATGTAGAAGTCATAGACCCTGGGTGGAACTTGCTATTGTTACTTTGCTAATTGATCATATTATCTAATTGCCTTCTGTATTGATTACTTTTACATTCTTGTGGTAAAATGCTACAACTAAGGTAACTTTCAGAGGAAGGTTTTATTTAGATTAAATAGCAGAGGTGTAAGAATTTGTTATGACAAGGAAATGTAGAAGTTATTGGCAAATATGGCAGCAGTTTGTGAGCACGCATCATAAATGGCAAGCAGGAAGCAGAGAAAGCAACTCAGAATGGCGTGAGTCTAAATTCTCAAGACCTGCCTCCATTGACACACTTCCTCCAACAAGGCCACAACTTCTACAGTACACCAAACCGTGCCATGAGGAATACCAAACATCATATCTTCTAAACTTTGGTCAAAGATATTTCTAGAGATGCATAACAAGTCAAGGTGCTGGGAAAGATTCACGGAATGATCAGGCCCTGCAGCACCTAGTCTGAATGCACATCAAGGATAAAGATTCAGAAAAAAAAATCTAAGAAGCAAAAGATGGGGGTTGGTGTTGCTGTGAAAATTTTCTGGACATAACATGGCTATTGCACTTATGGATGTATAATAGCTGTCAATACATTCTTATGACTTGTCCAATATCAAGCCAGTCAGAATTCCATTATAGTTGTCAGAGATAATCCTCAGTAAGTATCCTTTATTATGGGGTGGGGCAGGTATGGCCAATGTTAAGTTGCCCATTTTCAAATGCATCATCCCATACTTGTGCACATACAGGTAGCACCAACTGGGCTTAGTTGGTTATCAAAAAAGTAAAAATGACATTAATTGGGGAGGGGAACATATTAAGGAGTATACATAGAGATTTGGGGGCAGCAATGTGTATAGATGTGATGTATTTTATTGTAGACTAGTATGAAATTCTTTTTGTTGTCATTTGGAAACTGAGCTTGTGTTCTGGATAACATGCCTTATCTCATGAAGACATACTGTGAACTTCTCTCCCCCTTCTGTTGTATATGTAGTATGTGAAGCTGTAGCAGCCATCGCAGTACTTGAAAGGAAAGAACAGCCAACACTGGGACCCATTTCCAAAAATAATCCATAATGAGTTCTTTCTTAATTAATGAAAATAAACTCTTTAGGGTGTAAGTTACTAGAAGAAGAGGAAAGAGAATAAGAGTAAGAGGAAGAATAAGAATAAGCATGGTCATGGGAATAAGAATAGAAAGGGGAAGAAGAGAAAGAAGAAACAACAAATATATGTATTTTCACTGAAAATTCTTGCTTTTTCTTGGTTCTATTCAATAGTTAACATATATCTACTCTTTGCGCTATTTTTTTTTTACCTATTTTGCAGATAAAGAAATTTTAATTCACAGTTGTAGTCTCTGCCTAAATCCCACTCAATGTTAGACTGAAGACTGACACCCTTCAGTTCTCACATCTACTCATTCTCCTGCTGAAAACTGTTTCTCAACTCAGAGATTACAGAGCCTTGTGGATGTACTCCAAGTCCCTGTGTGGACCATGAATATAACTGAATTTGAAGTGGTTCAAGAACTAATTTCACAGAGACAGCAGCTATTCGGTGATAACATAACTACTGGTGATGCCCATTTGTCAGAGAAACCCTGTGTGGTACAGCAGCATGAGAACCTCTTATTCTCTGAGCTGAAGATGGACCCTGCACCTAGTGGGTCTTTGCAGTTCCTACAGGTGGATGTTACCTTGCATTCTGCTCATGGAAATCATTAATGTGAAAACAAGCCCATCTGGTATTTTTCTGAACTAGTGACAATTTTAAATAACAAAGCTAAGAAGGGAAGTGATGTGGACAGGGAGATATAAAGGGAAAGGAAGAGGAGAGAAAGGTAAAGTATAGAAATTATGTCTGATTCTTCTTCCCATTCCCATGCTCTCAGAAATAAGACTCTCAGACTCAATATGTATTCAAACACCTTGGCTAACATATCTATGCTCTTCTCTGGATAGAATCGTAATTTAAGATAAACCACATATTTTAACCTACATTCTTCTCTATGGCTGGTTATCTTTCCTCAGTTATGATGCTTCCATCTCTTTACATCTTCTTGGGCGGACCTTCCATGCCTGGCTCTACTTCAGATTCATTCTGCCTCCTGGATGGTCTTCTATTTCCTGCCTAAGCTATAGACCACAGCCTTTTTAATTGACAGGTATTGCATCCATACAATATGGAAGCTATTCTCTTTACAATAAAGATCCTAACAAAGTGACCTCACTGAGAGGAATTCAATAATTCATTTTCACTTTCTGAACCAAGTTCATTATATCCTTTCAATCTGAAGTCATGAGTGAAAAATGACAGAATATTTTTCATAAAAGAGATTTGATAACATGTACTGAATAAAACATAGAAAGTGTTTAGGATGGAGAGATGTCTCAGCAGTTAAGAGCACTTGCTCTTGCTGAGGATTCTGGTTCTGGTCTCAGAACACATGTGATGGCTCACAATCATCTGTAGCTCCAGTTCTAAGAAATCTGCTGTCTTCTCTTGACTTCTGTGTGCATCAGGCACACACATGATCCACATACATACTTATAAGCAAATACTCACATGCATAAGATGAATATTAAATTTTGGCTTTTAAATTATGGACATGTTTATTCAAATATTGGTTATGAATCTGTTAAGAATTTAAAGGATAACTTAAAGACACTACAGCTCTTCTTATAGTAAAGTATCTTTTAAAATGTTGGCTTTACATGTTAGAGTATAGAAAACTATTTTTTCTCTTTGTTTCTTATCCCCAGTTTACTGCTCTCTACTCCCAAACAAGAAGCATTTTATACTGTCAAGGGCATGACTGGATCATAGTTCCTGTGAATCAATGAAAAGGGTTAAACCTCTCATTGCCCTTTAACCTGTCTTTTCTACATTTCTTTCCTGTCCAGAATTCTTCATTTGATCTTATTATCATTTTCCAGGCTCAGAGGCATTTCTTCACTGGGTAAAAGATGTCATTCTCCATTGTTCTCTAAGTTTGAAAAGACAACTATGAAAAAAATGGTTCACTGGGAAATCAAAGAATAGAGTTTTAAGGCTGAAAGCATGCCAAAAGCTATAAAGAAGCCACAGAGGTCAGGGGAAGAAGAGAATCTGAAGATTGCTCTGGAAGGATGTGATTGGCAATTAGGAGGTCACGAATGACCTGCAGAAGATCCAGGTCAGTGGGGGGATACATCATATGACTAACTGTAGTATAAAAAAAAGATACAAAAGTCATAATAATATATGTAATATTTCCTTATCTTTAGAAATACTCAGATTAAATTTATGTTCTGTCACAAGGACAGTATGGTCAAATGTTATTAATTAAAATAGAGGTTTTAATTATCTATTTATTGTCACTGGCAGATTTTGTTGATTGAGCTCAAATGGAAGTTCTTTATAGTGATCTCTTGTGACTTGTAGTCAAATACTACTATGACTAGGATATGAAGTAACAATCCACAGCCTCATATGTTGAGCCTTCAGTGCCTGAATAATGATGCCATTTATTTTTGAAAACTATAGGATGTGGGGCACTGATAGAGGAAGAAGGTCATATGGACATGATTTTGACCATTAAACCTAGTCACTATTCTTTTCCTTTACTTCTGCTCTTTGTCTATCATGGAATGAATTGAGATCTCTGTCATATACTCCTGTCACCATCTCTTTGCAAACTCACAGGGCCAAGTGACGTGGACTATGAGCAATAATAAGTTCTTCCTCCCTCAAATTTTGTCAGGTATTTTGGTCATTGTGACTCAGTTGGCACACTGATCTCAAAATTTGATGGCACTGGCTATCTAAGATGACTCATTTGAATGAATGATATTTGATTTTAACAACTCCTAGGTGATGTTGGAATTTGACTGCAGACTATATTGACACTATGGACTAGGTCCTCATTCATACCCTCCATACTTGGCTCCCCAAGAGCATGATACATTCCCATAGCATCTTCGTAAGAACAAATGTCCCTATTGACTAAACAGAGAAGACTGACAATAAGAACATATCATTAGCAACTCTTCTCCAACCTCAAGTGGGCTTTACATGCCTTGTTACACAACACACGGCAATGAATTATAAATACATTATATAACAATATGTTTTAAAAATTCTGTGATACATTCTTTGCATGGTACCACATCCTTGAGTATATAGGCAATACAAACTGGGATTAATTGATAATGAAACCAAGAGAGCTTGAAGTCAAAATGGGGTTGGTGTGTACTGGATCTGGAAGGAGTCAGGCAGTGAAATAGAGAATAATTATGACAAAGATACTTTGCCTGCATCTATAAAATTTTTTAAAGTTAACAAAAGTATTTTACCAAATTTCTCTATTACATATCATCAAATTATCAGAATGAAGAAAATTAATTTCCTTCAGGAACTACAACTGAAAAAGTATGTCAAAAGCAATGTCATTGGCTATAGAGAATATTCATTTATAAATGTGACAAAAGAGTGAGACAAATAAAACAGATAGTCAAATATCAAAAGAACTCAGATTAATCAATAACTTAAAATTTTATTACACAGTGTAAAGCTAAATATTTGCCACAATCCAATGTTGGAAATGTTTTTTTTAAAATATTGTTTTATCTTTAAATAAAATAAGTTTTTAAATAAAGGTCTCTTTGGCAGACAGAATATGGCAAAATAGTAGATAGGGAAAACAAAGCTCTTATTTTGAATACATAAATGGCTGAGGCTGAGCAAGATATAATTCTTTATTTACACATGCACTCTAGTGCCCACATTCGCCAAAGCATTGTGCTTCCAGTCAATAGTACCCTTGTAGCTTGTTTGTTTAATTGATTGCAATGCTATGTCAGCCTTCACAACCAAAGCATCAAATATTTACAGACTGGAGAATGTAGTATTTGGCGTAACATGGTCCTTCATCTTGGATGCTGCAGATGCTGGAGTTTACACAACATATCCACCCAGACTGAAACACAAATTGATGAAAGTAAATAGAGTTATGTCCATAGACTGCCTCAAATCCATGAACATTACCAATAATCATGATTGAAATTGCAGCAAACAAAACGATACTGGTTTTCTGATTCATTTGTATTGCCAAATAATATTTATACTCTGAGCTTTAGAAGATTCCATGTAAGGAAGACATTTATGAGACAAATATTCGTTTCTGGGTTTGAGAATCTCTTTTTGTACATTATTCCACCTCTAACTAACCATGCATGCATGCTGGATAGACTTTGCTGTACTCAAACAGGCAATGTGATGCCCTGATGTGTGGCAAATGCATCATCTCTTTTGCCTGGTACCATTGCAGGAAGTCTACTTAACAGTGAAACTCAAGAAGGAAGACCAAAGTGTGGATACTTTGATCCTTCTTAAAAGGGAGAACAAAATACCCATGGAAGGAGTTACAGAGACAAAGTGTGGAGTAGAGACTGAAGGAAGGACAATCCAGAGACTGCCCCATGTAGGGATCCATCCCATATACAATCACCAAACCCAGACACTATTGTGGATGCCAACAAGTACTTGCTGACAGGAGCCTGATATAGTTGTCTCCTGAGTGGCTCTGTCAGTGCCTGACAAATACAGAAGTGGATGCTCATAACTATTGGACTGAGCACAGGGTCCCCAATGAAGGAGCTAGAAAAAGGACCTAAGGAGCTGAAGGGGTTTGCAGCCTCTTAGGAGGAACAACAATATGAACTAACCAGTAACCCCAGA
>JADRCC010389440.1:0-17189 GCA_019843855.1 Hylomyscus alleni
CACATGTCCGAAAGTGAGCCTTGTTCCTCTCTGAGGATAATCCAGGATCCTCAGTGTCCTGGCTGGTTTTGTGTCAACTTGACACAGGCTGGAGTTATCACAGAAGGGAGCTTCAGATGGGGAAGTACCTCCATGAGATCCAGCTGTGGGGCATTTTCTCAATTAGTGATCAAGGGGGTAGGGCCCCTTGTGGGTGGTGCCATCCCTGGGCTGGAAGTCTTGGGTTCTATAAGAGAGCAGGCTGAGCAAGCCAGGGGAAGCAAGCCAGCAAGGATCATCTCTCCATGGCCTCTGCCTCAGCTCCTGCTTCCTGACCTGCTTGAGTTCCAGTCCTGACTTCCTCTGGTGATCAACAGCAATGTGGAAGTAAGCTGAATAAACCCTTTCCTCCCCAACTTGCTTCTTGGTCATGATATTTGTACAAGAATAGAAACCCTGACTAAGACACTCAGTGAGTCCTGCAGTCCCAGAGACAAGACAGGAAGAAATGGTTACTAGAAGATGTAAAAATGGAGGCTCGTAGAAGCCGTGCTACATTGCCTTGGAGATTGTTACATTTCCCTACATCAATTTAAAGCCATCAAAATAGTGGCTATCTCCCACTTGAGATGTTGTTCCTTACCTATATATTCAAGCCTATCACTTGTAAAGTGGCCTGTAGGTCACACTAGAGTTTTGTCGACTTGATACAAGCCTGAGTCATTTTGGAAGACAAAACGTGATTGAGAAAATGCCTCTATCAGATTGACCCAGAGGCCAGTCTAAGTGTCTACAGGCCACTTTCTCAATTAAAGATTGATGAGCTTACTGTGGACAGCGCCAACTCCAGACTTGGGGTCCTGGATGGTAAGAAAGGTAGCTGAGCAAGGCAAGCCATGGCAAACAAGCCAGCAAGCAGCATTCCTCGATGCTCTCTGCTTCAGCACCCATTTCCAGGTGCCTTCCCTGACTTTCCTCAATGAGCTGTACCTGGAAACAACTTCTTTCCTCAAGTTGGTTTTGGTTATCATAGCAACAGAAGCCAACTAGGATACCAAGAATTAACTGGGCAAGTACCACAAGAGACACTCTTAGGCTTCACGGGCGTCCTACCTGACTCATCAATAAGATGGCCAGCTTCTGTGAGGGATAGACATGGCTGTCTGCACTGTACGCCAGCTGCTCTTTTGATGAAGCTCTACTTCACAAACCGCACAAGAGGTTCACATGTCGGCTTTTTATCTTGAATAACAGTCATCAATTTTATCACTACCTTGTCCATTTTAAAACAGGGTAGAATGTGTTATGTATATGCTGTACATACATAAATAAAATGGCTGCACTAAAAATTTTGGGAGTGGCAAGATATCTTAGCTGAGGTGCCTGTTGCCAAGTCCCGAGGACCAAAGTACCGGACCTCCACACACGTATCAGTTTTAAAAATTAAAACATGAAAGCTATAATGACCCTGAGATTTAAAGCACAACTCTTCCTCAACAGGAAAACAGTCCTTGATGGAAACAGAAGAACTCACTTTATCCTGCCCTTCCCTCAATAACTACACACTTTGGCAATGTTGCCTTACCACTCTTTCCAGCGGCCATGCTCCTACTGTGGAATCTGATACAGTATCCCAGCAAGGACCCTAAGGGAAGGAAGCCCCCCCCCCCATCACCTGCCAAGTCCATCATCCCCCATGAAAGCCAATGTTAGCAGCTCCTGCAAACAATGGCTGAAGTTCTAGCCTAGTACCACGAGTTATCACTTACTTGAAAGGCAGTCCTGAAAAGCCCATCTCACTAAGCCTTCAGAAAGCCAGCAGTCCCACCTGACAGCTCAACTCATTAGACTACAGGATAATCCCTTCCTTAACTCACAACCAAAAAATTATCAAGATCCCTGCTACAGTTTGTTGAACATTTTCTATAGAACAACAGTGACTAGAAGAGAAGCTACTTTGGAAAGTCTCTGTCGAGTTGGTTTGCTTTAAAACAACAACGACGACAACAACAAAAACCCTAAAACCTAGTACACAAAACACAAACTGCTGGTTCTTAGCACCCAAAGGTTCTGCAATGCCAGGTCAAACCCTACTAGAACGAAAAGTACCCCGGGGAAGTCATAGCAGTACTCAACAGACTTTTCAAGTCATTATATAACATTTATACAAACTGAGGCAATTCAAATAATCTACAGGTGATTTTAAAGTATACTGGAAGGTGTAGATTACATGCAAAAAAGTACACCTCTTTGAATTAGACAGTTGAGATTTTGTTATATGAAAAGGTTCTGACCCAATCCTCTAAAATATCCAAGGACTTTAAAACTAAGGATCAGGGGGTGTCACACAGTGGCAGAATGTAAACGTAACGTGTGCCATGCCCGCAGTACTATCCCCAGCATGTCCTTGACAACCTCTCCACAAAAGAACCCCTGCAGGAAAAAATGAAGGAAACAATTAAAGAGTATGAAAATGTGTAGTCAAGAGACAAAAAATGTCCCCAGAAAAGTGGTGTTCACTAACTGGGAAGCAAACAGGGGGGGGGGGGGGGGGGGGGGGGGGGGAGGCTCTTAGTTAAACAAAGGGCACACTTCATGACTAAGACAGCTCTGTTCTTCCTAATATGTCCACTCTACCCCACCTTGTTTTCACATTTATTTTTATCTTGCTGGAACAGAGAGTGTTTGATTTAGATCTGGACAAGTTTAGGGAAGGCCATTCTGAGGGTCTGTGGTTCAAAGGCAGTCAGTCTCCAGTCCACAGCTCAGCACACAGTTGTGGTGGCAGTGCAGGAAGGCTGGGCCTCCGCCTTCCCACACAGGCCTAGTCACTGCTCTTCCCAGTGACCCAGGTTGCCTCTCATCTCCAAAGCCTGTGGTACTATGGCTGCTCCATGCCACCAAGAGGGAGAGTTTCATGCCAAGCTCAGCCTCAAGAGCGGTGAGTACAAGACGCTCAGAGACACCACAACCACATTTTATTTAAGTTTTTTTTTTTTTTTTATTTTCCTCCACACTGGCAAAAGTTCCGAGGGAGCTTAAAGTTTTGTAAACATTTTAACTATCCCTCTTCCCTACCCCCCCTTTTGAATTTACAAAGCAAAGGAGAGGAGTCTCACATTTTAATGGTTCCCTATCTCCTTATGCTATTTGATCCAAAAACTATTTACAAGTTTGTAGCAGTCTCTGTATATTTATTGTACACATTTAGGAGGGAGAGAGGCAAGAAGGGATAGGGAGAATGGTGATCCAAAATAATAAAAATAGAAACCAAATATAATCTTACAATACCAAACTGCTCTGAGAGCAACTCCAGCCTGTCCAGGCACGGATGCCGAGCTGCCCACCACGGCGCCTCCTGCATAGGCCCAGCCGACCCACAGCTGCCGCCAAGGTGTTAAGACTATCCCAGGTGATGTTCGCCAGGCGAGGAGCAAAAAAGCAGTCAGTCTGTTTGTACAAAGCTTGGACTCGCTATGGAAGTGTAGGAGCAGGCCTCCTGCTCCTGTGCCTGCCTTCCCCACGCCCCACTGCATCCTCCTGTATAGTAGTCTCCATGGATGAAGGTCTTAAAGATGGTCAGGCTTTATACGTCCCCTTTTCAGAAAGAGCAAGCAACTTGCCTTCGCGTATCTTTTCACAAGACCTTCCCAGGGCCACGGCAGAACATGCATGCACACCGTGCTCTGAGAAACAGATGAAATTCCCAGCTTTTATCAGAAGCAGAAGTTTATCCCTATCCGAGTTGAAATTACACAAATTCATACATATGGTAAAGATGCCTCTTAAACGAGACAAATTTTCACGTAAGGGCCCAAAACAAACTGGTCCTAGTCCTTTGAAGTAAAAATATTTATGGGAGGAGGGGAGATCAGTTTTCATATGAAAGGAAATTAAGTCCCTGTCCCAGGCCATAGGGTTTCCTTTGTCCAGTAGTAAGGTTGGAGAGTATGTCAGGGAAGAACACAGCTTGCTTGGGAAGTCACTATCTAATGAAGAGCACATGAATCCTTTCTTCAGAAAGAACAGCAAGGGTGTGCAACATCAAACAAGCCTCTGATGCAATCCCCATGTTAACAATGGCCATGCAACCTACAGACAGAGTTCTGCCTGCCTGTGGCAATAGAGAAGTCACTGTCCAGGGGGTGACTGGGTGCTGGCCAATGTCTATTAACCATTAACTCTTTTTCATGACTGCATCAGTTAAGGCCCTTTGCCTGTATGGAGTGGGATAGAGGGATGGGGAGAAAGAACAAAACAAAACAAGAAAAATGACAAGAGAAAGTGATCTGCTATTGGCAGATCCCAACAGACTTCCAGGAGACAGTAGATGAAATCAACGCACAATGAATGTGTGCTGACAACATTAGCTGTGCTGGGGAGCAATCCCAACCAACTGCCACCCCAAGACAAGGGTCTGGTCCACTTAGGTACAGTCTGAGATGCTCGCCAACAGTGATTTAAAGTAATCTTGGACACAAAGGGCTAGAAAAAAAAAGCCTGAGATGATTGGTTCTGTGATTTGTTGCAGGGTGACAGAGCAAATGGTGAACGTATGTTGTGTCCAATGAGGAGAAACCATGGTCACTAGGCAGGAGTGGGAAGGCTGGCACAGCGGCAGATACTCAGTAGTCATCCAGAGTCTCAATCTCACCCATGTTCAGTCGCTCCGATGAGGCATTGACTGAAAACCCTACAAGAAACAAAATAAGTTTATGAGTGACTACTCTAACAGCCAAATTGTTCAATTTCAAGCAGCAGGAAGGAATTTAGGTCTCTTATGCTTAAGATTTACATCAAACTGGGCACAGAAGGAAGACAAGAAGAAAGATGCAAGCCGGGCGGTGGTGGCGCACTCCTTTAATCCCAGCACTTGGGAGGCACAGGCAGGCGGATTTCTGAGTTTGAGGCCAGCCTGGTCTCCAGAGTGAGTTCCAGGACAGCCAGGGCTATACAGAGAAACCCTGTCTCAAAAAATCCAAAAAAAAAAAAAAAAGGAAAAAAGATGCAAGCAGACCTATGCAGAAAAGGATCTCTGATCAGACTGGAATGGAATCAGCTTAGGAGAAGCATCAGGGACAGTATTCAAACACTGTGACACTGAGATACCTGACGCTACTGATCACATGAAGGAACTTATCAAGAAAACCCATAACCACAAGTTGATAAGAATTCTCATGCTAAGCCTTTTGAGAGAGAGCAACTCCAAGAATGCTTCCCAGTTCCTCCGCCCTGGATGGATCCTCAACTGTCCCAGCTCCTGTTTGAAGGCCAAGAACAGCCAGCCAACGCCCTCCACTCCACTGCGGCTACTGGGACTGGGTGGGTTTTTCACACCTTCATTTTGTACTCCAGTGTTCAAATTTTCAAATAAATACACATTTGAAATGTTCCAATAACAAACAAACAAGAAATGCCTCGCATAATAAGATAGCTTAATTAACAGACTGAAAAAACAAGATTTAAAAAAATAAACAAACCTGTTTACTAACTAAGAAGCTGTGGAAAAAGCTGCTCTCTGACAAGGCTAAACACAGGGAGAAGTGAGGACACCAAATTCCATCCAAAGTCTCAACCAGAAACTGAACACCCACAACCAGCCAGTGAGCCCACTTTTCCCTTGGAAATTCTGAAAGGCTTAGTGTTTGTGTCTTTCAGGGATGGTTTTTTCTGGTAGACCAGTAGGCTATGAAATGAGCTATCACCTGTATTCTGAAGCAGGTTTGCTTGATTTCAGTTTAAGAACAAATGAAGTGAGATAGAAACAATGAGTTGCATGCAACAGAAGAAATGTAATTTTAAAATCAACTAATATTAATCAAGACAGGAAAAGAGAAAACCATTGAAAAATAAAGATTATTTGATGTTATAATGTGCTGATCACCAGGTGAGACTTTTTAGCAGACATGGTCTGACTTAACTGATTTAGAAGCTCAGTCAGACATAAACTTAGCCTCCCAACTTCAAAAAGCAACAGCTTAAGAGTGCCATGAAAGACAGGGCAACACAAAGGGAGTTTACCCACTCTGCCTCTCCACAGAGCACTTTCTACTAGGGCTACAACACTCACTTGCATGCTTTCTTTTAGGATTATGACAATATCTCTGTAGAAAAGGGGAGTCTGACCGGGAGGAAACTATAGATTTTATCACCTCCAAATGGTTTACACTGGCCCCCTGGGAACCCTTACACATTAGTATGACCAGAGAAGAGTGAAGGGTGCCTAGAAGCGAAGCGAGGCTGGGGCTCCCTCTGCCGGTTCATTATCAGTCTGCTTTCAGTGGACACTTCAGATCAAGGTGGAACCTATTTTTCCAGTATGTGCATGGAAAAATTTTCTCAATAAATAAATTTACAGGGAATACACACATTGAAAAGTAATATATGAAAATGAATAAGCACTGCTCTACAGAGTGAGTTCCAGGACAGCCAGGGCTATACAGAGAAACCCTGTCTCGAAAAAACAAAAAAAACAAAAAAACAAAACAAAAAAAAGAAAAAAAGAAAATGAATAAGCAAAAAAATTAAAAGATAATTAAAAACTATCAGAGGCATCCAGAAAGAGGGGTAAGTAGGCAGTGAGTTCAGCACTTCACTGAGAAGCTTTGCCTCCGCCTGTGCTGGCGTTCCTGCCCTGCAGGACCAGGGAAGACTGACCCATCTCCCACTGCACCGAGGGACGCTGGCATCCTTCTCTGCTGGGGTCTCTGGCAGAAGACCAAGACCACACTGCAAGGACAAACATGAAAGGCTAGGCCTCTCACACCTGTAAGCTAAATCACAAGGGCTTCTCAGCTACAAGTACAGTTAGAAATCTGCTCAGCTCTATCTGTCTGAATTTTATATTTTCCAACCCATGTTTAATATTAATATGCTAGAGAAGAAGAAAATGGATGACTATGACAGCCAAGTTTGCATTAAACTTCATATTCAAAAACATCGAAGAATTTCATTTTCATCACTATTAGTGGATTTGTTGGGCCAATTTAAGAAATGCAGCACCTTACATTCATTACTCATGAAGCACTGTTCTCAACTATGCCTGGTGTCTTTAAAGCCTAGTTTAGGCATCTGCTTTTTCAGGAAGCTACAGTATATGAGGACAACAGCCCTCAGTACTGCACGGGGAGGCGCCTACCACCCAAGAGTGGAGAAGGCCTGCACCCCCAGCTCACTGGCCGAGACCAGTGGGTGTCCTGACAGTGCAGTCGCCCAGGACCTATAGAAAGTGGACGCAACAAGCACTGCTTTGTTGAACATTTGCTTCCAGCATGAATCAACATCTGAACTTCTCAACTAGCTCTACTGTCATCCACTTTGTTATCTTTGTATGAAATGCTAAGCAAGGCTTTACTGTTTTGTTTTTTTTTTTTTTTTTTTGGTTTTTCAAGACAGGGTTTCTCTGTTTAGCCCCGGCTGTCCTGGAACTCACTCTGTAGACCAGGCTGGCCTCAAATTCAGAAATTCGCCTGCCTCTGCCTCCCAAGTGCTGGGATTAAAGGCGTGCACCACCACCACCCGGCTAAGGCTTTACTGTTTGAAGGACCAAAATACTGTTGGTTTGCTCATCCCAGCACATGGGCACATCTACACTTACATGCCCAGGAAATATTGTCTACTACTCTTAAGACCAGATAGTAAAATCAATCTTTACATGAAAGACTATAGTGATGTATCTGGTTATTGTCAGCACCCAAAACCTTCCTCCCACCCCACCTGAGAGTCCAGGCCTAGTCTTACCTAATAAACTGGGATCTGCTCGAACCATCTTCTGTTTTTTCTTCTTCTTGCCACTTTGCACAGCCTCAAAACTTGATTGTTGGTTGTTGCTTTGATTGGTCTGAAATACCGAATGGAGTGTACTATGGTTCATCCCCCAGACAGAGTCCTGTGAAATAAGACACAAAACAATACAACTCCAATTATATAGTGCATGTGGATATGGACTGCTCTAAGAGAATGGCTGGCTTGCCTTTGCCTTGTCAAGTGTGAGTCTGTTAACAAAAACCCTCTGGCCAAGGAGATGGTTCAGTGGTTACGGGTGCATACTATTCTTGCAGAGGACCTGAGTCTGCTTTCCTGTCAGGCAGTTTACACCTGGCTGTAACTGCAGCTCCAGGGGTATCACATGTTTGATCGTTTGATCTTATGGGTACTCATATGTATATACTCGCTGACCCACAATATACAATTTAAAATACTTTTAAATTATTTTAAAAATAAATCTTAAAAAAAAAAAAAAAACCTAGTCCCAGCACTAAGAGTGGGCCACTGAGCCACCAGCCCTCACTCACAATGCTCTACTCGATGCCTGATGTCTCTACAAAGTCTCTCCTAGAACTTCAGGCTTTCACTCCAGCTCTATCAGAACAAATGTCCTAAGTTTTCCATCAGATACAGTTGTCTGTGTCATCTATTAAGAAATGCAGCAGGGCAGTGGTGGCACACGCCTTTAATCCCAGCACTTGGGAGGCAGAGGCCGGCAGATTTCTGAGTTCGAGGCCAGCCTGGTCTACAGCGTGAGTTCCAGGACAGAGAAACCCTGTCTCGAAAAAACCAAAAAAAAAAAAAAAAAAGAAATGCAATATAGTCGGGCAGTAGTTGTTCACACCTTTAATCCCAGCACTCAGGAGGCAGAAGCAGGTAGATCTCTCTGAGTTCAAGGCCAGACTGATCTACAGAGCAAGTTCTAGGACAGCCAAGGCTACACAGAAAAATCCTGTTGTGCAAAAACAACCAACCAAACCAAACACCAAAAAAATAAAACAAAACAAAACAAAACCCAAACAAACAAAAACAAGGGAACAAACAAAAGAAATACAATTCACAGCATATGGCTATCAATAGGCTTCAACACTATGGCAATACACACACCTGACTCTCAGCAAAACATCGTTGTTCTCTAGTACACAAGACAGAGAGCCAGCTGGCAGACACCAAAGTCCAAAGCCATAAATGTTACTTAGACTGGCAATCCCAGAATGGATTTGTTACCTGAATACTGGCTAACTGGTTAAACTAGAAGACAGCCCACTAATCCTTTTTTCTTGCTGTTCTTAGACTCCAGTTCAAAGATCAGGGGAGGGGCCACAGAAGGAACAGAGAAAGCACTGGGGAGTCAGTGGGCACACAGGATGTGAAGGCATTCTTGCTGTCTCACCTACAGGAGAGCATCCCACAGGTGCAGTGCTTCCTGCCCTACTTCATACCTCATGCTCCTATAATGTCCTGAGACATCTGCTCTACTGTGTTCTGGTATTGGACCTGACATTGCCTCTTAATTTAGCCATAAGTCTGCTTCACACAGTTAGATCTAAAATGCCTTGTGCTAAACTATATTTTCCCACATCATCAGAAAGGATCTATAATGCAGTTACCCTGTCTGGTAGAATAATGTGGTTCAAGGATATGAGTGTTTTTTGCCTCTTTATGAACCTTGCCAATTTGTCTTTCAGAAAACATATATTACCACCCCTCAGAGATCCCACATTTGTAAAATCACTGAATTGTTAAAGTTTATTTTTTATGGTCGTTATGAGCACACATGCTCAGAGAGGCAAAACAACACCCAAGGCGCATGCTCTCCAGTTAAAGCAGGACAAGGGAGCATCCACTTTCCTACTTCAGTTCACACCCTGTAAGCAAGTCATCTAGTACAACGTTTTCACTTCTCTGTGCCTGTTACTGACAGCTACACTGGTGAGAATCAGTATTAAGAAATCAACAATGTCAACAAATGTCTCTAACAACATCTTGAGACACATTATGCGCTGATTAGACACTGTGTTAATGAGACTCGCAGAACTTAACCCTGTGTAATCTGCAGAGGCAATGCTGGTACCCTAATTTCCTAGGCACTCAGACTACCACCAGTGTAGCTGTCATTCTCACTTGTGCAGACTCCACTGCACATCTTCTCCCTTGGATGCAGCACAGTCTTTCTGAGCTCAGAAGTCCTCCACAGCACCTAAGCCTTAGACTTGGAGGCTGTGACAGTGGAATCAGTTACAGAGGCACAGAGATGTGAAAACATTGTACTAGATGACTGACAGAAACAAACACTTGCTTACAGGTTTCAAACTGAAGTAGAAAAGTGGATGCTCCCTTTACAGAGCAGTGGTTCTAAACCTGAGGGGGTCATGACCCCTTTTGGGGAAGAGGGGTCAAACAACCCTTAAACAGGGGTTGTATATCAGATATCCTGCATTTCATATATTTACAACATGATTCAAAACAATAGCAAAATCACAGTTATGAAGTAGCAATGGAAAGAACTATGTGGGTGGAGGTCACCACGACACGAGTAACCTTATTAAAGGGCTGCAACATCAGGAAGACTGAGAATCACTGGTTTAGAACAAAGTTACAAAAAACAAAGACCAATTGTATCTTCACATCCCCTTCAACAGCACAGGAAATACCTGTCATTGCCCATATACCCTGACTTGCTGTCAGGATTGAATACAGGAATACATGGGTTATGACCTGCGGCCCAACTAAAACATATCTATGAATCAAAACCACACTCAGTACCTTGGCTGTCTTTGCTACCTGGAACATTTCCACAGATGTGTGCTGTGAAGGACACACAGATTTTGAAAAGTTTTAGATGCATAAATATAATTTTTTTTTTAAATTTCTCTGTCTTCTCAACATTTACAGGCACTCCTACTCACAGGCACTGCACATACTGTTACTTTATACCTGCTGCTGCTGCTGCTGCTGTTGCTGCTGCTGCTGTTGCTGCTGACGCTGCTGGTTGGCTTTCTGTTTGGCACGGCGTTCAAGGAACTGCTTGGCAAACTCCTTGGCCTCAGAAGTATCTCCTAAATAGGCCCTGGTATAGTCATGGACTTCATAAGGAGACTCCACTTCTTTCAAGAAAGAAACAAACGTGGGAACTGCAGGAAAAGAGGGAAGAAGACAGGAGATGGAATAATAAAACAAACTCCATGTCCAGAGACACAGCCTCCGTGTTAATATGTCACCATACTACTATAAGCAGGAGCGTGAAAGCTCTCCAGCTGTTGTGGGAGAGACTCTCATCTGTCTAATACAAATGAGAGAGACCCATTAGTGCTGAGAATTGTACAGCAGCAGCAAACACACACCACGAACTGGACTTCACTAAACGTTATGTTGGTTGAACTACATGTTACAATGACTGACATTCATTTGTCTAAAACTAAAGTAATTTGAAGATTCTCCCCTTCTTTTCTTTAATTCAACTTATTAAGTGCGATGATGGACACCAGCTACCATGACAGTTATGTAAGACCCAGATATACATCTTCTAAAACTTGTAATTAACTGGGGTATTATGTGTTTTAGAGAGTGTTAAGTGGAAAATGGAAATTGTGTGGTTTCAGAAAAAACACAAACACCAGAGTTAGACAGACATGGGTTTAAAACTTGATTCTGAAGTCTGATGGCTGTGTGACCTTGATGAGTTACTTAACCATTCTGAGCCTCCGTTTCCTAATTTATAAAATGGGGATAATATCACCTACCTTGTAAAGGTATCTTCACAATTTACTGCAAAAAAAATGAGTGTCTGGGCTAACAATGTGTTAGCCCAGCTAGTGCCTAGCACATGGTAGGTGCTTAATGGATGGCAGGCATCACTACTATGTAAATCTGTTTTCTCTGAAGGCCTTCAGACTCTTAGCTGATCTTACAATGCCGCAAAGGAGCCGGTCAATTCTTCACTCTTCAGTGTTAAAGACTGCTGGCTTTAGGGCAGCTATCACCTTGGTCTGTCAGCTAAGACAATTCCTACCGTATGACCAACAGTCACTGTTGATCATCTAGGGGTGGGAAGGGGACTCACTTCCATCTAAAGTGCTAGCTCTCTGTTTACAAACACGCTTTTCTTGAAATTGTGCCTTTCATTCTGCCGTTCCAGCCCATACAGAGCAAGTCTACTCTTTCACAATTTCCATCACCTCCCAAAGAGGAAGGAAATGACGTCACAGAGCTTTGGCACTCTATTGGGCAGGCTGACTTTGGTCCCCAACTATGACATTTAACTTTCTCTTACACATGATAATGCAGCTGCAAATATTTCCCATGAACTGGGCAATGGGAAACAATGGCTTCCTTTGTCCTGTACTTCATTAAGGCAGCCTCAGTTGGCAGTTAATCTTTGGTAACTGCTCATAATTTATTTGAGCATAGTTTTATTGGACTTTTTTTCATAGCAAATCAGGAAATGTTACAAGAGTCAAGTTTTTAATGGACAGTGCAGATTGGCCCCCACAGAATTCTCCGTCTACATTCTGCCTTACTGCTCCGACCTGCCAACCTCATTGTAGGTCCTGCTCTGTGAATCCACATGCTGGGATTCCCTCCCCAATTCTTACCATCCAAGTTATTTGCCGTATTAAGGGCATGAAGCATCTGTTCACACCACTGGGTAAATCCATCTTGGGCTTTATTTACTCCCTGAAAGAGCTTCAGCAACTTTTCTTCTTCTTCTACTTTCTTATTCTGCCGGTTAGACACACCTACAGATTTACTAAAGCAAAACAATAGGGCGATATTATATTCCCAGAAACTGTTACTACGTGATGATACTATAATACCATAAATACTATACAGGCAACATGGATAGCTGCCCAGTAAGCCAATTCTTAGTTCTATACAAGAAAAAAAAATTCAAATATTTTGATTGGATACCTTCTTAAAAACTAGCCTCTGCTAATATCCTCATCTACAGGGCTTCTATTTTGAGAGTTAGCTGTTAAATTTACTAAGCCTCAGTTTCCTCATATGTAAAATGGAACCAATACTTCTTTGGGTTATGATAAGGAATGAAGACCCCCGAGCAAAGGCCTGGAGCATAACAGTGCCTGGCAGCAGCTCAACCAGCAAGTGTGTTCACCTTCTTTAAGTCTTTGGTCGACATGGGTCTGACACCACCACCATTTATTAAGTACTTACTATATGCCAGGCACTTTACCATTTCATGTGTATTTATTTACTCCTTACAACTACACTCATAAAGTTATTATCTTCATTTTACCCATGAGGGAACTGAGGCCCAAAAGAGGTTCTCTTGCCCAAGGTCACACAGCTACTAAGTGTCAGCGCTGGGATCTGAGTTCATGCATGTAACAGAGCCATGCTCATTCAACAGCACTGGCTACCGAAGAAAGAAAGATGAAGGTGAAATACAACTAATTTGCCACACAGGAAGTTTAGGGCCATTACAGAAGTCTTTGGAATGCTCATTCTAGGATACCTTAAACATACGAATCAGAGAAAAACAAAACCCAAAAAAACCCACTGAGGTTACCTAGAGAAAACATTGTTAACAACAAAAAGTGTTCTCTTCTTATTATCAGACAGTCTCCATGTAGTAGGCAAAGATCTAAGTGTTGAACAGTAGGAAAAGCCCAGGGAACAAGCAAGTGTGCTTCACTGGATAGAAAACAATCACCACAATTGTGAGTTCCATGCTTGGGCATAGATGAAATGTAAGTGGAAACTGTATCTAATATCCTTCTACCACCCTCCCTCCTCTCCCACCCATCAAGGTACATGGGTGTACTCATTATGAGCCCTACCTGAGACTGGCGTTGTTTTTATTTTTATTTGTTGAATTTCTAGGTCCCACCTCTTTCACTGCATCATCCCAGAACCCCATGTTGGAGTTTTTGGTGTCTGCATTACTCCAGATACTACTGACGAGATCAGACGCCCACTGGTTAGGAGGACCTGTGTTTATAGAGCCCCATACAGAATTCCCAATGCTGGTGTGCAGGTTGGAATGCTGTTAGAGAGACAAAAAGATTTTGGTTAACAATATCCCAAAGACAATTGGAAAAGATAACCAAGAAGCATGTGTTCAGGAAAAGAAACCCACTGTGCTGTTCCGGGCTCTGTTTGATTGCTGGTGTTGCTGTTGCTGTTGCTGCTGCTGCTGCTGCTGCTTCTGCATCTGCCTGGCCTCTTCCTGCTGGATCTCTAGTAGAGACTTGGTGGTACCTGCAGGTTTGCTGACATTCCCCCAACCTGAGAGTTTCTGTTGTTGTTGCTGCTGCTGCTGCTGCTGGAGAGCTTTCATCAATTCTCTCTGCTGACGTCTTTGCTGTTGGAAAAGAACAGCCACCTCAGAACTTGTTTTTATACTAGTTGTAAGTAAGCATCAGGACGCTATAGAATACTAATACACAACAGCTGTTTAAGACCCAAATGGGGTTAATTCTTTTGGCTAAATTAAGACTGAAATGCCAAGTGATATTGAGAGGAAAACCAAGAGACTAAATATAGAATTCTTATAAACAAAGAAGGTTTTTTTGGTTAAGGGCAGAAATGAAATAAATGTTCTCAAAGTTTCACCAAAATGAAAGTAAATATATACTTTTTGAACATTTGTTTGTGTGTGGCCTTGAGATGGGATTTTACTATACAGAGCCCAACTAAGTCTGGAACTGAAAATCTTCCTGCCAGTTTCCCAAGCACTGTCACTTCTGGTGTTTACTACATGCCCAGCTACATAGTTCTTTAAACGCATAAACCAGTAAAGGACAACAGACACAGACAAGATTTTTTAATCAGAAAGTAAGGCTAGGGAAGATAGTTAAGTGAGAAGTGCTTGCTCTTCAAGTCTGGGGACTTGAGGTTAGTCCCTAAAGCCCATATAAGAAAGTGCGAATGGTGGTATATGTTCTGCTCACCAATTCAACACTGCAGAGGTAGAGGCAGGCAGATGCTTGGGTTTCATGGGCTAACCAGCCTAGCCTACTTACTTAGTTGCAGGGTAGTGAAATATTGTCTTCAAACCAAAATAAAAGCCAAAGAAAGCAAGCAAAGCACCTGATGCTGTCTTTCCTCTGTAGTGCACATACACAAAGAAATATCTAGATGGAAATGGATAAAGCTGGAAAGCTCACCAATAATAACCAGTGTAGCACACCCAATAAACTGAAGCATAAATGAAGGAAGGTGCTCCCAACAAACAGCCCACAGAAAATCCAATAGTGTCAACATGAAATTTATAGCAGAACCTCTGATAAGTTTTTGAGACCCTTAACAAATAGCTCAGAACTACTAAACATTTAGCATATGCTTCTGAGCTAAAAGCAAGGAACCAAAATAAATACATAAATTCAATAAAACAGGAATTGCCTTTAAAAAGTTAAAGTGTATGAGTGTTTGCTGCAGGGATGCATGTGCGCCATGTCTGTACAGTACCAGCAGAGAACTGAAGAGCACTGGATTCCCTGGAACTGAAGTTACAGATTGTGGTGAACCACCATGTGGGTGCAAGGAATCAAACGTGGGTCCCCTTCAAGAGCAGCAAGTACTCTTAATTGCTGAGCTATCTCTAAATTGGCTTTTTAAAAGCTATCAGCAAATAATATCCCGAGAGCAGCGGGTCTCAACCTGTGGGTCAGGTTTGAAGGGGTTAAATGACTCTTTCACAGGAGTTACATATCAAGATATCCTGCATACCAGATACTATTCATAACAGTAGCAAAATTACAGTTAACAAGTTGTAACAAAATAACTTTATGACTGTGGGTCACCACAGCATGAGGAACTGTATTAACAGGTTACAGCATTAGGAAGACAAAAAAACCCTGCCCGAGAGAGTTGATGGTGCATTCACTAAAATGATAAAAAGAATACACTGTAACTCAGTAACTCAGAAATTTAAAACAAGATAGTACAAGCTAAAAGCTCAACAGAAAATTTAAAAGATAAAACTGAGGAAATGTGACCACCAATACTGGTACAAAGACAGGAGGAAAAAAGTAGAAACCAAAATCTATTTAGGGCAATCATGCAACTGAATGCAACTGCGGGGGTGGGGGTGGGGGAATCAAGAGATGCATAGAACTGAGCATGTCCAAACTGAAAAGTTTAGAGAGCCACAGACAGGGTGCTCCAGAGAAGACAAAAATAAGTACATTATCTTGGGTTTCTCCATGTGACAAAAAAGCATGGAAAAGCATTTCATGCTTGTAAGATAAAGGAGAATAAAAGGCTCCAAGAATATATTCAAACAGAGAGTGAGATGCCAACTTTTGGGAAGTGGTGCTGAGGGCAAAACACTGGCTGGAACGTTGCTCAGCAACAGAATGCCTTCTGAGCATGCATGGGGAGCCTGATGGACCGTAATTCTTGTTCACATTAACTTTTCAATGAACAGAGACGAAAATCATTACAACAATTTCTAGCCTTGAAAACAGAAATACTCTGCTCTGAGACACCCATTTGCTGATAACCTTTTAAAGAAAGTTATTCGAAAAGTAAAGTTTAATCCTTTGTTTTCACATTAAAGTGAGAAGGCAATTTTAAGGTAGAGTAATGCTTCGACCGAGTGGATGATTTCCACTATACATACATACATACATACATACATACATACATACATACATATTTTGGAAATGTCTGCCTCCCACTCTAACTCCAACTTCCCTCCCAATCTCATATTCTCTTCATTTATTTTGACAAACAACCCACTGGGTTCACTAGCGTGCTCTCTGTACGGACATAGGTGTAAGGCTATCTACTTCTATTTATAAGTAAATAAAAGTTGAAAAGCTACATTGGAAAGTTCCAGGATTATCTGGAACTTTCAGTGGTTAAGAACACTTGTTGCAAAGGACCTGGGTTCAATTCCCAGACCCACATGGAGGCTCACCACCTCCTCAAGCAGCAGCACTTGTGATGCACAGACACACATGTGGGTAAAACACTCAGGCACATAAAATAGTAAAAATAAATCTAAAAAACTTAAAAAAAAAAAAAAGTTCCAGGAAACAGTTCTATTATCCAATCTTATGTTATTCCTACTAAATTCTTCATATATGCCAAAGGGCCAAACCATATTACAAGGTTTAGAAATGCTGAGTCAAATTCTGGCCGGCAGCAATTCTGATAGTAACCATCAAGAGCCTCAGTCCGCAGTGCACCTGGAGCCAGGATGCTTTTACTGCTTACCTCGTCTCGAAGCTGGCGTTCTCGTTCTTCTTCCAGCTTCTGGATCTCAGCCAATGACAGTGTGGCCTGGGACTGACATGCTGCTGTGTTAGACTGCTGGCCCCACGTTGATGAAGAAGGAAGCTAAAAACAACAAGCAAATGAAACAGCAGGTGAGAGTCGGGAGATAAGGGTGACAACACTGTCCAGGGTCAGGAGATCAGGAAGGGTGACAACACTGTCCAGGGTCAGGAGATCAGGAAGGGAGACAACACTGT
>JADRCC010389458.1:0-22985 GCA_019843855.1 Hylomyscus alleni
TTTTTTTTTTTTCTCTATAGGTGAAATTGTAAAATCCATCTCCCTCTCCCCTTCCACCCACCCGCCCCCACCCACATACATACAGATACAGTGGTATATTGGGAAGTGCTCTTTAGCAAAGGACAGCAACTCTCATCTTATCTGTGAAGTGGGCAGCTTCAGATGGACAGAGCTTCATCAGGGTCTTTCAACCTTGACTTATTAGATTAATAATTGGCCTAAGACAGATTCTGATCACAGAAGTACAGTGGTTTCCTCTGGAGGGGAAGCCATCAGGCTTGGGGCAGGGAGGGCCTGTGCTCTGGACATTATAAGCAGGTAGCCAGCCCATTAGAGAAGTGTGAGCTTGTGTTTTAAACATGACAACCATCATGCCATCTGTATTTTCTGTGATTATTACCTTTTTGCTCTCTGAGTATTAAGGTTGCTTTGAAAATGTCAGCCTGTCTTAGCTGAACAGAGAAAAAAAAAGAAGGCTTGTTTCTATTCATGCATTTGAGGATTTCACAAGGAGCTAAGGGTGTTGGTTTTAAAGGTTCCTGAATAGTGGGAACCAACAGAGCCTGGTGGGAAAGGAGACCTCTGGGAGAAGGAACGCCGCCCCTTTAAGTGGCCACTGCTCTCTGCTTGACAGCTTTCTGCATTTTGTTCTCTCAGGCTGCAAAAGCCTTTGCATTTTCAAAATGTTTTCAAAATCAAACTTTCTATTATACAAAAACTTCTACATACCACAGGAAAGTAGAAAACTCACATAAATGCAAAGTAGAAGGTCAAAAACAACCTTGGTACTGGCACATCCTTAGGTTTCATTCTCCATCTTGTGATATATATATATATGTGTGTGTGTGTGTGTGTGTGTGTGTGTGTGTATGTATGTATGTATGTATGTATGTATATGTATACACACACACACACACACATACATGATTGGCACAAAATCAGAGTTAGGCTAAATTTGGTACTCTGAACTCTTTCTCTATTGTTTGTACATTTTATTTCTGCAGCAGACGTTTTTAGTGATGGCGCAGCCTTCCACAATGCTGTTAATCACCTCTCGATTGCTGAGCACTTAACTCTGTTCCATTTTTATACATCTAATGACATTGTGAGAACTGTATTTTATCTTCATTAGAGAGAAGGGGAAGTGGGGAGGGGCCAACTCCAGAACCTGAATCCTTTCTCTTCATGTGAATTTTTTTGTCCCCGCTTTGAATTTTAGACATCCCAGAGCCAGCTTTTCCTACTAGTGAGTTGCAGGGCTGGGGAAGAGGACCTGCGAGTGAGGTTCCTGCCAATCAAGCATGAGGACTTAGATTTCATATTCAGTTAGGCACAGTAACACACACCTGAAAACACAGCCTTGGAGGGGTAGAGACAGGAGGATGCCAGGTACTCAGTAGCAAACCAGTCTAGGCAATAAGTAATGACCAGGTAGAGTGAGAGATGTTAACTCTGATCCTCTTATCCTCCTGATTACACGGCAAGTTCATTACAGACTGAGCCATCTCCTAAGCTCCCACCCCACTAAATGTTTATTTTACCAAGCAGGCTATGGGCTAGACACAGCTGAGGAGCCAGACTTTGCAAAGTTCACTGTTTTAGTTGACTTCTTTAGTCACTACATGGACTTATTACATGCCAGTGATTTTCTGGGCTTGGGAAATACACAATGGAATGAGATAAGGTTCTGTCCAGTGGGATTAACTATTCTGTAACACTGATTTAGGAGGAAAGTTTCAATAGGATCCTATACAAGCATTACATGGGCATCTCCATCAAGACCACAGAAACACAATGGCTGAACAGATAGGGGTTAACAGTTATCCCATATTACCTGGTCTCAGTTCTATTATCAGGCAGCTCACAACCATTTGAAATGTGAGCTCCAGGGAGACTTGATGCTCTCTTCTGTATTCCACAGACATTGTACTCACAAACACACACTACAGTGCATATCTTCAATCTCATGTGTGGTTATGAACAATGCCCATAATTCCTTGAAGTATCCTCTGTAGTAGAGGATGATAGCAGGAGTCTGTGAGACTTACTCGAGGTCACACACAAGGTATCTTTGGCTCAGAACACAGATAAGACATGCTATATATGACACTTACTCGGTTTATGTTTTTCCTTTCACAATTCCATACATGTATGGAATGCATTTTACCCATTTTCACTCTCATTACTTTATTCTTACTCTTACTATCAGGAGAGAAGCCATCTTTGAAAGTAGGCCACACTCACCTAACAGTTCATGAAACATTTCCTAACCATGTTACAAGGGAGGAGCACACGTTACTGTGACAGCAAATAGAAAAAGGAACGTGAAATGGGATAGGGGAATATAGCAACCCAAAGTCACTTATAGCAATGCCTTGTTTTTCAGACATCTGTGGTGGATTGAACAAGAATGGCCCCCAGGGGCTCATAGATTTGAATGAGTGGTCACCAAATCACTAGGGAGCAGCACTGTTTGAAAGGATTAGAAAGTGTGGCCTTGTTAGAGTTGGTGTGTCCTTGCTGAAGGAAGTGTGTTATTGAGGGTGCACTTTGAGGCTTTAAGGGTCCACACTGGGCCCAGAGTCTTTCTCTTCCTGCTGCCTGTGAATCTGGATATAGAATTCTCAGCTACTTCTCAGCATTATGTCATGCCTCCTACCCTGACAACAATAGACAAAACATCTGAAACGGTAAGCCAGGCCCAATGAAATTATCTCCTATATAAGAGTTGCTATGGTCACAGTGTGTCTTTCAAAGGTCATTTTTTGCACACTGTACCAAACATAGCTTACATATTCTAGTGATCCTAGTCCTGACAACCTGCTGGAGTTCAGTCTTTATAGAAGCTGTACTATGAACGGCTTTGCTTCCCAAGGCCCTTCCCAGAAAGGCAGGTGACACAGCCCAGATCCATGACAAAGCTAATATCTTGAGGAGTTGCCCTGTTTCAGTGAGAGACACTAAGTGAAAGGATTAGGAGGTGTGTCCTTTTTAGAGTACAAGTGCCCTTGTTGAAGGAAGTGTGTCACTGAGGGTGGGCTTTGAGGTTTTAGGAGCCCAAGCTAGGCCCAGAGTCTTTCTCCAATGCTTCTCTATGATGGACTTTCATTTGCCCCATGAGCTTCAGGGCATTCTGCTTTCACTACCCCCAACCCTCTACAAGAAAAGCATCACTGATTTTTGCTGCTGTATCTGGATTGATGTAGGTTCTGGGGATCCAAACTCTGGTTCCCACACTTGCGCACTGAGCAGTTTTAAAACCGTGCATTTCCCTGGCAAGCAACACATTTCACTTTAATAACAGGAGACAGTCTCAGTTCTGGAGGTAAAGCTATTACCCAAAGAGGTACCACTAGACCCCCTCCCCATCATAGCCTCTCCCAAAGTCCAGCACAATCAGGTTTTGAATATGATGTTCTCCCATCAAGTCTTCAGCATCAAAGAGAAATCTCATTGACTCTCCCTTCAGCCTTATTCCATGTCTGCAAAGGACTCAGACATGCAGTCTGCTCAATGAAATATAGATAGACAGAGATAGAGATAGAAATAGAGATAGAGATAGAGTAGATAGAGATAGAAAGGGATAGATAGAGATAGAGATGATGTATATCTCAAATCAAATATATATGTATACATATATCAAACATATATAATTTCCCCTAGTAATGTGTGCTGTGGAATGAGGAGCTAAGTTTGACATGACTTACTGATGGTTATGGAGAGGCTAATTTGAGATGAACAGTACAGGTGACATGACTATGCTCATATTATATACTGAAGAAAGAAATTATGCTAGAAGCCTGTGAGGTTTCTCCTGAGTTCATCTTCCATCTATCCTAGGTCCTTGATATCTTCAGTTTTTTTCCTGATACACCACTCCATTGTAACTCAGAATGTTCCCATCTGGGGTTGCAGAAAGTGGGATGTTGGTTTCCAAGGTCAGGCTGTTTTAGGATTGGGACTTAATGAAGGACCCCTGAATGTTACAATTAAAATGATATCAGAGTTGAACTAACAAGATCAGAAGCACTGAGTAGATAAATGAGGAGGACTTACAGTTAGAAGATAAGATAGTCCAGCTACTTAAACCAGATGTAATATAGGGTTCTTGGTAAAACAACAAAGCTAGACTCTTCATAGGCCATAGCCCACTTCCATGAATTCTCCCCTCCCCAAGGAGCACATATAAACACGCCAGCCTTTCCTCCGAGTAATGTGTGCTATTGAATGAAGGGATAAGTGTGACCTGAGCTACTAATGGTTATGGAAAAGCTAATCTAGGATGAACATCACAAGGTACACACCCATACTATTTTTTACCCACTTTCTGTCACAGGATTCTTAGGACCTTTCTCGTTCAGTGTCCCTTCCCAATCCCAGTGTCTATGAAGATCCCTGTCTGGCACTTTTTTTTTTTTTTTTTTTTGCTTTGATGGCTTTATTGTCTGAATTTCCCTTTCTGTGCAAAGCATCAATTAACAGTTATGGGGAAAAGCAGTTACATGGCTGCCAATCACTGCCTTGTGGGTTTCCATGGTGTTAAAGTACCTCTAATAGCTATCCAAGTCCTCCTCCACACATATACACATACATTTCCTCCAGAATATACAGCCAAGTGTGTGGATTATCACACACAAAGAAGTAAAGTGAGAGAGGAAAAGCCTCTCTTTGGATAGCAAAGACCTCTCCCAAGAATTTGGAAAGAACAGGATGCATTGCTCATATGACTTGGCTTCCCAGTAACATGTTAAATCATTACAATTATAGCCATAATAAGGGTTCTACACCTTGCTGCAAGACAATCCTGCCTTTGAGAGCTCACACCTGCCTTCCCTCCCACCAGTCTTGAGGAACTATTCTCAACAAACAAATTTCTTTCCATAAATCCCTAGTGCACACAGACTGTGCTGTGAGAAAAATGAGACAATGTCCTCCATGTGAGAAATTTGGAGGCAGAGGCCTTGCACCTGGTCCTCTCTGTCTCCACGGAAGCCACTGCGACACAGGAGACTGTTACCAGCTCAAGATCACACAGTGCCACCACACTAAGTCCAGCAACCCCAGCTCACCCACCCCTTTCTCCAACTCTTGTCAACAGGGCAAAAATAATTGTTCAGGAAATATCTGGGAAGGTATGTGTGGGAGTGGCTGTCCCCAGCTTTTCATTCGGGGTTGATGTTCATTTACATCAGGTCTCCATGGATCTCAGGCTCATGAAAGAGCAGCTGTACATTTCCCTAAAGTTGAATTCTCACCCTGTTTTTCTCACTGTGTATTTTAGGGACCATTAATCGTCTCCTGAAGATTTTCTCCCAGTTATATATTTTCCTGGGTTTGTTTTTTCTGCAGTGTCAATTGCGTCTTAACTGGAAAGGTCTCTACTGCTAATAATCATGGTGGCTTTGCAGCCAAAGCATGGCTATCCATTGTGATATATTTCCTTCAGCATCAGATTACAAAGCCATCAATAAATGCCACCTGGGCAGATGAAAGAAGTTGGAGGGTAGAATTGTGGTATGTGTATGAGTGGGTTCTCACAGAGGCCAGAAGAGGATGTCAGGTCCCCTGGAGCTAGAGTTACAGGAGGTTCTGAGTGTGTGCTGGAACTGAATTCAGGCCATCTGTAAGCACAGCAAGTTCTCTTAACAGTTGAGCCATCTCTCCAGTTCCGTAGAGTGAGTTCTTTCTAATAAAAGAGTGATCCAAATATTAACATAGATTAGTGCAAAACATCAGTAATTCACATCCACATACTCTAGGATTTAGACATATGTGTTTTAAGTTACAAACATTATTTTACATAAATAATTCATCTAAATTTATAATCCACAAATTTTAATTACCTTATCTTTGGTTCACTTAATTAACTCCATTATCATTTTTGAGAAGTATATATGATGATCCCTAACCATATTAACTTACATCAAAAAGTGTTCACATTTTTTTTTAATTAGAGAATGAATAAATATTTTTAATTCTGAAATGAGACTGGAAGATGGTTCAGTTGGTTTAAAAACAAAAGCTTGTCTTGAGAGCCTGAGGACATGATCTTGAGCCACAGAAGCCACATTTTCAACAAAAAGCTAGATTTGGAGACATGGCCACACATACTTGCTATCTCACTGCTGAGGAGATGGAGATGGTGGAATGCCTGAGGCTTGCTGTCCAGCTAGCCTGGCCTACTTGGTGAGCTCTAACCAAGCCTGTGAGACATCTTACCTGACAAACAAGGCATGAGGTTAGGGGGATAGCCCAGTGGATAAGGGGCCTTCAGAAAAAGCATGGAGTCAGGCTCTCATCACCCATTTACAAATGCTGAGCATGACGGTGTATTTCCATAATCCTAGGACTGGGAGGCAGAGACTGGGGCTGCTGAGGATTCCTAGGAAGCCCCGCCAGCCAGGCTAGCAGATTTGGTCAGTTTCAAGTTCAGTGAAAGGATCTGTCTCAAGAAAATATGATGGAGAATGATAGAGGAGATACAGGTGAGCACACACACTCACACACACACAGACACCCTCACACACACAAACACAAACACACACTCTCACATACTCATACCCTCACACACATACAGACACACACACACATACACACACATGCTCATACCCTCATACACACACATACACTCACACGCTCACACACTCACACACATACACTCACATGCTCACACACTCACACACATACAGACACACACACATACAGACACACACACACAAACACAAACACACACTCTCACATACTCATACCCTCACACACATACAGACACACACACATACAGACACACACACACTCACATACTCACACACTCACACACACACACACACACACTCACACCCTCACACACATACAGATACACATACAGTGTGTGGCTGATACATGAGTGACAACAGTTAAGGGGATACCCTCTGACCCCCACCTGTGTGCATGCGCATACATACATACATACAAAAACAATCTAAATTCACTAGAGAAGAAAAATTCAACTAGATACACATCTCAATTTACACGTTAATCTTTTATATACTGAAAACCCAATACAGGGGATAGAGAGATGGCTCAGTAAAGTGCTGGACCTGCAAGCATGAGGACTTGAGTTTGGATAACTAACATCCACAAAAACAAATGAAAAAACAAACAAAAAACAAACAAACAAACAAACAAATAAAAAAAACCTTGGTGGAATGGTGGAATGACTTTCTCCTACAAATGTACTGTTGGCAAAGCAGAGACCCAAGGATCCCTGATGATCACTAGCCAGCTAGTGTTACAGAAGTGAGGAGCTCCAGGTTCAATGAAAGTTATGCTTGTTAAAGTACAGCATGCAGTGATATAAGACAATGCTCAACATCAGCCTCTGACCTCTACACCAATGTGTGAAAGCACACAACACATGCACATGCATAAACACTCAAAGAAAAAAACAAGCCAACATAAATAAACCAATTAGACTAGACTAGACTGGCTAACAAGTTCAGGGATTGACCTATCTCTCCCTCCTCAGTGTTAGGGTTCCTAACACAATCCGCCACATCTGACTTTATTTCTTGCTTCTGTTCTGTGAGACTAATCTTATGTCACTGAGCTTTTAAGGCAAGCACTTTATTAGTGAAGATGATAATCAATCTCTATCGACATTTTCTTCCTTTTTTATTAATCATTTTATTCATTTACATTTAAAATGGTTTCCTGGTTACCCCTCCACACATCCCCCATCCGATGCCCCTTCCCCCTCCCCTTTTGCCTCTATAAGGGTGCTCCTCCACCCACTCACTCTCTCCTGCCTCACTTCTCTAGGATCCCCCTATGCTGGGGCATCAAGCCTCCATAGGATCAAGGGCTTCCCCTCCCATTGTCAGATAAGGCCAACCTCTGCTACATATGTATCTAGGAGCCATGGCTCCCTCCATGTGTACTCTTTGGATGGCTATTTAGTACCTGGAAACTCTGGGAGGGTCCCGTTAGCTGATACTGTTTTTCCTACAGGGTTGCAAGCACCTCATCTCCTTCAGTCCTTCCCCTTGCTTTTCCATTATGGTCCCTGGACTCAGTCCAATGCTTGGCTATGAGTATCTGCATCTACATTGGTTGTTTTAATGTACAAAATTAAACCCCAAGCTAAACACAGATATTGTGCACTACGACCAAGGAAAACATAGTACAAAAACATTTAAACCGAGCTAGCAGAGACTCAACAGTTACATGAGCTTTCACAGTGGATAATTTAACTTAGAAGGAGTGATGGCCCACCGGGCTTGTATATGGATTAGTTGCTCTTGAGAAGCTTGGGGTCACTGATGGCTTTAAGAAGCTAATGAAATATGTTGATCCTTTCTCTTAAAAAGCTGAGTAGAATATATCAGAAACACAACTTTGTTATTTGAAAATTCCACTCACTCACTGTAGACTAAGCATATCTACTTGGGGATGATGCCTGGGTTGGATAAAAAGCTGAACTATTGGAGCCCTTGGGTGCCTGGAGGTCTAAGGGCTCCTTTCACTATGGTATGCTTCCTCCAACATGTGTCTCAATTATCTTCACCTCCAAATTAATGCTGCTAGAATTCAGATGTGTTTACCAATCAATATGGACATTGAAAGCAGGGTGTATTTTGTTTGCTTTCTAAAGAGCTTTTATTCAATCAATGGTGATTCTCTTGTAATCAATAGCATCTTGGAAGTAAGGAAAATACAGAACAGCAGGCACCAGATGTTGTGGCAGTGCTAAAATTAGAAACAAAACAAATGTCTACCTTGGAAGACTTTATAAACTGGAGGCTACCTCAAGATTTATGCAACAACCTAATCTGTAACCACACAGGACCAACAGGCAGTCCTATGTGCATCTCATACCTTTAAAGGGACAACATACCATCAAGGGACAACAAGAAGGGAGGAAGAAGAAAATGAATCGAGTGGTTGGAGATAGGATGGTCTAGAATATTCTGAAATATTAAAGTGGTGTGGTCTTGTGATTGAGGCAGACTGGTGTTTCAATCGGCCAGTGATTGACTTTAGGTGTTATGGGAGAGATAATCAAAGCACCACACATACAAATGACTGTATAGAGGAGGGTGTCTAGAAACGTTTGCAGTCCATAGTACAGCTAAATTGTTCTCCACAAAGGTCGTCCATTGCTTCTTTACTTGTTTATTTCTTTGATACATGGCTGTACTGTTTATCCCTGTCTGGCTTGTATATTACCATGTAGACTAAACTACTAACTCAAAGACTGCCTGCCTCTGCTTCCTTGAGTGCTGGGATTGAAGGTGTGTAACACTGCACTTGGTTCTTTTTATTTGAAAATATTATTTTTTTAACACATTGATTTTGGGTTGTCTGAACACCTGGGGGAGAGAGAAACATACATGTCATGACATGGTTATGGAGACCAGAAAATAGCAGGTGGGAGTTGGTTCTCCTATTCTGTCATGTAGATCCCAGAATTAAACTCAGGTCCTTTGGGTTGGCAGCAAGTGGCTTTACCTGCTGAGTTATCTGACCAGGTATATCCCTTGTTTTGAGAGACCTCTTCAGAGAATCATTTAGTTATAGGTATTTAAAGTAAGTGCTGTGTGAAACAAACAAACAAAACCAAAAACAAAAACAAAAAAACAAAAAAAAACAAACAGATTCCAAGGACTCTGAACTCTAAAACAGAAATCCTTTGTCTCTCAGAGGTGCACATTTGCCTCCCTGTATTTCTTGACTCTTAGTCAAATTCTCATCCTTAACAAACAACCAACAACAATAATAAAAAGAGCAAGGGAAAGACATGGGATAATTAAATTACTAGTATTTTACCACAATTTAATTATCAGTATTTTTTTTCTTTTTCCAAGACAGGATTTCTCTGTATAGCCCTGGCTGTCCTGGAACTCACTCTGTAGACCAGGCTGGTCTGGAATTCAGAATTCTGCCTGCCTCTGCCTCACAAGTGCTGGGATTAAAAGTGTGCACCACCAATTATCAGAATTAAAGACCAAGAACAGACTCAGCTCTTTGGGGCCAACAGCAGGATAGCTGTGAGTCAAGATTCATGGTGACCACTAGGGACACCTTTATGGCCCCAATAGTTATATATTTTTAAAATATAGAATCTAGTTCGTGTGTGTGTGTGTGTGTGTGTGTGTGTGTGTGTGTATGTGTACATGCATTTGTATATGTGAATGTGGAGGTCAGAAGTCAACAATGGGATGCATTCCCCTTTCTTTCTACCTTATTTTTTGAAACATGGTGTCTTATTAGACAGAACTCATCAATTCTGCTGTAGCAACTAATCAGCAAGTCTTAGAGATTCTTCAGTCTACATCCCTCCCAACCCTGGGTTACAGACCAACTGCTGTGCTCAGGTCTAGGGATTTGAACTCTAGTACTTGCAATTTACAGCAAGCACTTTGCCAATTGAGCTGTCTCCATAGCTCCAATTCTCTCTCATCTCTGTACTTTAATCCTTCAAGCTCTACCTTCCACATTACCATCTTATATGAACTCTCACAACATAAAGAAGTTTTATGTTCTTGCAGACCACAGAATGTGACAGCTAATGAAAGAGGTCTTTAGACATTGGAAGAGGAAAATCCAGGCATGGGACTCTGCAGTGAGCTGGACAAGCATGCAGATTCCCAAAAGAACCCAGAGATTCCCAGGGGAAAGTAGCTTCACCTGATGTTAGTGACACTGTCAAAGGAAAAGTGGTTCTTTGAAGACCTCTGAACTCTGAGGGAAGAAGTATGTACACACACACACGTGTGTGTGTGTGTGTGTGTGTGTGTGTGTGTGTGTGTTTTATTTATAGCAAGGTCCTTAAAGTCTTCTCCATGTGACTATGAACCACTTAAGCAAATGTTGAAAACTAAAATGGCCACGTGAAAACAAGAGTGGAGACAACATGGAGAAAGGAGATGCTCTCCAAACACACATTTCAATAGACTAAGGAAAACAGCTTTGCATGTTAGCCACAAGTTTGATAACATATTAGATATAATTGGTCTTGGAGATCTACTATATTATGCTCCTTGAATATCATTGGCCTTTGGTCCTACTGCTCTCTCAGCAAGTCAACGGATAATGCAGCTGCCCTAGGGAGTTCACTCTGTGAGGGAGTTTGTAAAGCCCTCAGCACCTGGCTAATTAATTGCTATTTATCATTTTAGACTTCTACATTAAGACATGCCAAACACTGGAAGAAGAATTCTTCCCAAGGAAATACATACACAACCACATACACACACAACATGCATATATGTACACACATATACTTAGACATAAACACATACATAGACACATATAAAAAATGCATACAGACATGTATATGTGTATATATGTGTATAATCTCACACACATATACACACATATACACATAATTTAAAAGAATAAATCTTAAATATATGTACATTAATTCAAGTGAATGTTTTCAAATGAAAAACAAACTATAATAACTTATAAATTAAAATAAAACTATCACAAAAACTAACAAAATGCAGCAACATAATCTAGATACACTTATTACCTGAACTATTATAATACTCTCCTCCTCGAATTTTTGGCTATCTGCTATCTGACTACTGTTTCAAACTATAATGTATGACTTCATGATCTGTTTACTGTGACATCTGTTTACTGTACCTTTTTATGATTTAACTCAACCTTAGTGTACCAGTCTCTCCAGGCAAAGTAGAGTGGAAAATTCAGGAAAGGGTCAGGGGAGGCATGGAAAGCCATTTGTGCACAGATCTGGCTGGCTTTCCTGTTCATTGTGTTCATTGGCTGCCACAATAGTAGAATGTATCTATTACCAGTGTTCTCATTCCTGAATCACAGTGTAGGTAGGTACAAAGGGACATCTGCATCCTCCAACTACAACCAAGGAAAGAGAAGTCTCATTTGAGTTCCATGACCTACAACACAAGGACCTATGCTCACTTGAGCTCCTTCAGACCATGATCTGTGTGCACTAATCACTGCCTTATTGGTCACTGGCTGCATCTGCAACACATAATAACAGTTTGTCACCCAAATTGAGACATTTCTGAAAATGGAAAAGGATGCCATTTATAATTATATTGGATCTAAAGCATCAAAGGGTAAGATTCAGAGGAAGTAGGATATAAGATTATAAAATAGGAAATGGGCATTAGCGAAACACATAAAACCATAAATGGGGGAACTCGGAGATGACTCATTCAGTGGTATTTGCTGTGCCAGCATGAGGACCTGAGCTTGGTGCCTAGCAACCATGTAAACATCAGGAGTATGTGGCACACACTTGTAATCCCAACATTGGGAAGGCAGAGACAGGTGGATCTCTGGAACTCATTGGCCAGTCACTTGCGCCAAATCAGAGAACCCAGGTCCTAGTGAGAGGCTCTATCTCAAAAAACAAGGTTGATGGTGTCAGAACATCCAAGGTTGACCTCTGGCTTCCATATGCAAATACATATGTCCACAAACACATGCATACACATAAACTCTCAAGCACACGCACAAGCGTATAGGCTCAGACCAAAAGAATTTATTAAAAGACAAAATGATGAGTTACTATTTTACTTGAACATCCTAATATATCTTTTGTATCTTTCTGCTCTGTGACCTTTCTATGTTCTGTGTCCTTCCCACTCTTTACATCTGTAAACTTTCTTGGGGGAGATCTAGACTAGACTTTCTTAATTCTCCAAATATCTTCAAATTTACAATGAAAGTGTGATCTCCCACTGGTCACACTCTCTCCTTTGTCTCTCCTGTATTTGATGATACAACCACTATTTCTCAGTTCCTAAACCACAAGACATTAATGATGTTGCATTGCAAACTCTCTACTTTACATCCCATGTTGTCAGTTATCTTTCACTGTGTTGCTTCTGTCTCATCCATTCTCTCACATATGTCTTACACGCCCAGGCCTCTGCCAGTTCTCTGTGACTCTCCTTAACGCCAGAGCCTCCTACCTTATCTTCCACTTCAAGCCCTTGGCCTTTTGTAACTCTAGCTGTGACTCTAGCCTGGCGATTCTCAGATAATGATACAGATACAATTATATAGCAAGATTTGTCTTATGAGCATTGTATTATGGTTAATTTTGTTTGTGGATGTGACTGGATCAAAAGTCACTATGTAAACAAACCTCTGGGCATGTTTGTGAGAGAGTTTCTAGACTTTATTAACTGAGGCAAGAAGACTAGTTCTAAACGTGGATGGCACCAGGTCTTGGGCTTGGGGTCTCAAACTGAATAAAAGGAAAAGTAATAGGAAAAGGCTGAGCATCTGCATTCATCTCCATCTGCTTCCTGATTGTGGACACAATGTAGCCTGTTGCTCTGTGCCTGAAAACCGTGAGCCACAATCAGCCCTTCCTCTCTTATGCTGCTTTTCCAGAGGCATTTTGTTACAGTAACACAAAAAGTAACCAAGACAAGTACAGGACTTAGAAAGTAAAACTAAGCCTCCTTAGCTTTGAATTAAACATTTCCTGTGGTCAAATTCAATCCACCTTGCTAGTATCATCCACTGACTTAGTAACTTTTTTATTGCCGTGAAGAGACACCATGACCAAGGCAACTTATAAAAGAAAGAATTTGTTTGGGGCTTATAGTATCAGAGTGCAAATCCATGACCATCACAGCAGAGAGCATGGCATCAGTCAGGCAAGCATGAAGCTGGAATCTACATCCTTGTCCAGAAGCATGAAGCAGAAGTTGGCATAGAGATTGACAGAGACACAGAGAGAGAGACACAAAAAAGACACAGAGAGGCACAGATAGACAGACAGTGACAGAGAGACAGAAAGACAGAGAAAGAGAGACAGACACACAGAGAGACTCAGACAGACAGATAAATAGAGAGAGAGGGAGAGGAGAGAGAGGGAGGGAGGGAGGGAAGGAGACAGAGAGCAAGAGAGAGAGAGGAGAGGGAGGGAGGAAAGGAAGGAGAGAGAGAGATTTCTGGGAATGGCAATGACTTTTGAAACCTCAAAAACACCCTCAGTGACATACATCCTCCAACAAGGCCACAGCTTCTAATCCTTCTCAAATAGTTTCTAGTGTAGACCAAGAATTCAAGTCTATGAACCTCAGTGCACCATTCTCATTCATACCATCACATCCACTTCTGTCTTTTTTCCAGGTATCCTATGTCACTAAGCCTCTCCAATGGCTATTCAAGTGCCTAGGTATTTTAAAATGCAAAGAGATTCTATTCCTACCCTCCTTTTCAGGGTATGACCTATTTATCTGTAGTGCTTACCAATTTCTGTGATGTAAGTCATGTCACTATTGGCCAGTTTCATGCCACCAAAAGGGCATCCCTTGATGCAGGGTTGGGTGGACATACAGGTCTCAGCTCCAACATAAAACTATTCTTCCTGTCTGCTTCTGAAACTCCAGCCATCTTTCAAGAGCCAGATTCAGTGACTCATCTTTCTAAGGTCCTCTGATAACTACCTTTTACCAAACTATGGCCCATTTGTGATTACTGACCTTTCCATTGCTCTTTCAATGGACCTGTGCATAGCACATGCTTCCTTTTGTCTCAACAGGGAGGTGGCACACTAGCTAACACTAAAGCCCCTCTAAAAGGTTAAAAATTTCCTTCATGCTATGATGGGTTTCTCAGGTCAGTCTCCTTCACACACAAGAGCTCCACTTAGGGAGATTCCATCTTTTAATATGCCTTGCTATCTTTGAAGGGAATTTATAAACACAATATGTACATCTGTGTTTCCTCTCTTCTTCCTGAGAACTATGGAGCCATGAGCTACTAAAACACCAGAAGAACTGGGCTTTCTGAATCTTTACATCTTACTGAGCCTGTGACTCAGCATCATAGGAACAGGCAAGATACTATCTCAAATCCAGCCCACAAGAATATTTTCTGCAGTTGTGTACACCTAGTAACCCAAAGGTCTAAATATGGGGATTAAAAAACTGCAGGGTTATTGACCCCACCACATCCTAGTTGGGTGATACTGAAGAAACATTTACTCTCTGTCTTAGTTTCTCCCCAAGTAAAACGGAAGTAATCATAGACAAACTTTAGAATGTGGGTCCTAATTACACAAGATCATAGTTACGAGTGTGTGATAATATAAGTTAGCCCCTTGACAGTGTGGGTAGTAGATGTTATTGCTTTTCACTATCTAGATGTAGTAGATAGAATTCCAACAAGGTAAGAGTTACTCATTTTGTATTGATGCCATGTCTTTCTGGAACCCTCCTGGCAGCAGGACATACTCATGAGGCAGCCTTATGTGCTCATCTTGCTGCTACAGTTCTTGGGTGTCACTCATGTGTTTAGGAGATCTGCTGAAGTTCTTGGGTGTGGTTCATGTGCTCAGGGATCTACTGCAGTTCTTTGTTGTGGCTTATGTGCTCAGAGTATCTACCTGCAGCTGGTATCTTTCGCCATTTGTTTTCATCTCCTCATTTCTCTGGTTGTCTAAAACATTAGATTGCTTTGCCTTCATGATGATCTTTTTTCTCTTTTCAAATAGGAAGTATAGACACTCTTAAAATTTCCCCTCAAAAACTCAGTGGAGGAACTTGGGAGAAGGCTCAGAAGACATTATTTGCTCTGCAAATGTGAGGACTGGAGTTTGGATCCCCAGACCCTGGTGTCATGTCATCACTTTCAGACATCCTGAAAAAGAGACAGGAGTACCCTCAGCGCAACCTGGATATCTGCAAGTTCTAGGTATATCAAGAAATCTGTCTCCATATATAAGATAAACAATCAAAAGAGATATTAAATATCAACCTCTCATCCCCAAATGCATCTGCATAAAAATATGTGCACTCACATACACAAACATGCATACATGTAGGAAAGCACACCACACACACATTCAAAATAAATCTAAAATTTAAAAAAAAGAAAAAAGAAAACTGCAGAGGAGATATTAGACTTGATTTTTAGTCTCACTTTTTCCATTCCTTTATATGTTTATGCAGGCTAGTCACTTTAGTCCCATTAAGAGAGGATGAATAGATAGGGGAAATTTTTGTCAGATTTAATAATGGTTTAGGTAGAGATAAAACCAGGGTCTTTTTCTTTGACACTGATGTGTTCTTGCCTCTGTGAATCTTCTAAGTGGACCACTCATAGGTTCTCCTGCTACAGTGACTAAACCAACAGGCACTCTGATATCATCCCTAATGAGGGTTTATTGTCATGAGCCTCTGTCCACCACCAACCCGCCTTGCTATCGAACTGTTGACAAAAATAAATAGCTCCAAACCACAGCTGCTTTGAATCTGGCCTTACTCTTGGCAGACACTGGGCTGGGTTGGTGCCAACAACTCTATAAGCAGAATGATTCATTTGACTATTCCAAAGCATTTCACAACTAGCTTATCTCAGAAAGGTCACCACAATGTCACAGATCCAAAAGTGGTTGATGTTAAAGTATGCTACTGAGATATTTTTAAGTGACCATGTAAGTTGGTGGTAAATGCCTTCCAAGACAGTCTTCGAGGCCAGAAAATGTCAGTGTTGAACACATGATAGAATCACCTGGAAAGCTTTGGAAAAATACATGAATGTCATAAGAATCTTGGGGCATAAGACCCAGGTATCATCATTTCCAAAACTACCCTATGAACAGAGTTTCTAATGAAGGCTAAGAGCTACTTGTCTGACCTAACATGATCACAGCCATAATCTTTGGAAATTGTACTCAGACATTCATCCACAGTTCATAGCAAGTACAGTATTTTGCTCTTTGTGTGTGTGTGTGTGTGTGTGTGTGTGTGTGTGTGTGTGTGTGCAAGTGCATGCCTCAGTGCATGTATGGCCACCACATGAGTGCAGTTCCTGAAAAAGCCATAAGAGGGCACTAGATCTACTGGAGTTGTAGGCTTCATTGAGTGGCAAATGTTAGCTGCTGAGCCATAGCTCCATCCTCTCTGATATTTTATTATCAAATAAGATTATAAATGAGAAGAGATAGGCTCTGGAATAAAATCTACTCTGGAATGTAGTCTCAACTAGTTGACTATCTTTTAATGAGCAGGTATGATAAAAATGTGACAGGATTTCACAGACTTAAATTACAATATTTCCATTCATCCCTAGTTCACTGTCTTACTGCCCACTGATCATTGTTCAAGGTGTCTACTAGATTTTATACTACTCCATTGAAAGATTCACCTGGGTGACCATGGAGCAGAGTCTGCTAAGATGTCTCCACACTCTCTTCTGTAGACTATTTACTGAAAACAGATCAAATTCAGAGCAAGCCAGAGCAATGAAGCCCCAACCAACTCCTCACACTCAATCTACTGACCATTTCTGAGTCAGGACTGACCACTAAGCAAAGATCTCTCTGAGTCCACTCATGGAAACTGTGAGAAATAAGGAGTAGAAATTGTGAAAAGAAATGGAAAGAAGTGAGATTGGTAAAAAAATGTCAGAGGGGAGAAATTATATTATATATGCCCATCAAACTCCAGTCAGAATCTGTAGCTCATTCATCACAAAACTGGACAGAAAATAAGTGCTTAGCAAGGATCATTACCATATTCTTTTTAACAACTCTCTCCCCTCTGGGTATTTTCTCCCCATTCTTGCTCATGACAGATCATATCCATCTATGAGTCCCCTGAGCTTTGGTATGGGTCTGCCTGCCTTCTTTGACTTCTCTAAATCAATAAAACCATACTCATTTGCCAGATATCTCCCATGTGCAGAAATCCTCAATTTTAAGGTAATATGTCACTTAATTTCCACAACCACCATTTATTTATGTATTTATCCACTTATGATTGATTTACTTATTAACTTGGTTAATTTTTGAGTATTTTTATTTTAGCATGCCAAGTAATGAGTTTCATTGAGACATTTTTGTTCATGTCATTGTGTTTAATGTTTTTTATTTGCTCCCTCCACAAACCTCCTAGGCCCCCTCCTCCATCCAAGCATCCTCTTTCTGATTTCACTTCACATATATTCTATTACCCTTTCTCTATCTCCTCACCTCTTACAATCACACAAACACACACACACATACACAACACAGACACAGACACAGTAGCATGTGTGCACAAGAGCAAATACCTACATTTCAATTCAGATTCTGTATATTAGAGAAAGCATGTAAAATTTGATCTTTTTGAATCTGGTTTTCTTTGTTTAAAATGATGATCTTCAATTCTATCTACTTTCTTGTAAATATGATGAGTTCACTTTCTTTGCAACTGAGTAAAATTTCAGGTGTGTTTGTGCCATTTTCCTTATCCATATATATGTGGCTCTTTACCTTGGCTATTGTGACCAGCACAGCAGTAGATGTGGTTGTGCAGTCACCTCCTATAGCTCCATGTCATTTCTGTCTCTCAGAGAAGAAACCCAATATCAATGCAACTCAACCACTTTCCAAAGATCACCTTTTACAGGAGTCAGAATTTCAATGTGGATCTACTGAAGCCCACAAATCCTTTCATATTCAATGCTTAAATGCCTTGCAATATATAGCAATAGATTAAAGATCAGTAATAATGAGAAACATTAACTTATGGAGTTGGAAGCAAAGAAGATTGAATCTAGAAAACAGATGATTGTGGACCTCATTGCATAGAGGAGAAACAGAGAATAGGGCTAAAACAACTCACACAAATTTCCACCACTGGCTCAAGTTGGTCTGGGCATCTGCAGAGGTCTTAGAAGCAGGATACCCCATGCTAGGAAGAGTGGGATTTAGGCTCAGATGTGTTTGGCTTGAGATTCATCACCATTTACTCTAACTATTGTTAAGCTGTCTCTATGCAGTTGTTCTAGTTTTATTGCAGAATGTTGTAAACAAAACTGATAAAGCTTTGATTTAGTAGAGTGATATTCCACTCAAAAGAGATGATAGACATAGGTGGTATAGACAAACAATAGATAGATAGGCAGATAGATAGATAGATAGATAGATAGATAGATAGATAGATAGACAAAAGATATATAGATAATAGGTAGGTAGATGATTGATAGATGATCAATAGGTAGATAAATAAAGAGATAGATATAGATAGATAGATAGATAGATAGATAGATAGATAGATAGATGATAGGTATGTAGATAGATAGATATACAAGCCAGCAGGCAGACAGACAGATAGATAAACAGATATAGAATGATAGATATGATAGATGATAGATAGATAGATAGATAGATAGATAGAAGTTGATTGATACATAGATGTTAGACAGATGATGATACATGGATTGGTTTACTAGTGGTTGATAATATATAAAAAATGATAGACATATGTCTTAGTTGGGGTTCTATTGATATGAAGAGACGCTATGACCATAGCAACTTTTATAAACAAAAACATTTAATTGGAGATTGTTTTACAATTCAGAGTTTTAGTCCATTGTTATCATGGCAGGAAGCATAGAAGCATGCTAGCATACAGGGTAGTGGAGAAGTAGTTGAGAGTTCTACATCTGAAGGCAGTCGAATGAAAGATTGAGACTAGGCCTAGCTTGAGCATTTGAAACCTCAAAGCCTACCCCCAGTGATAGGCTTCCTTCAACAAGGCCATATCTATTCTAAGAAGGCCACACTTCCAAATAGTACCACTCCCCATGTGTCTATGGGGGCCATTTTCTTTCAAACCACCCCTAAATATAGATAATAGATGATAGATCAACAGATAGATAATAAATGCTTGATTGATTGAGTTATTAATAAATAATACATAGATATTACACAGACATTAGACTGACTTACTGGTTGTAGATAGATTGATAGATAATATATACACAACAGATAAAAAGATGATTTATAGATAGATGGGTGGATACAGATAAAAGGCTGTATGACAGGCAGTAGATAACTGATCAATTGATCAATCAGTAGGTATATGTTACATAAATGAGAGATCACAACATTCACCCCCCCCCAGTAATTTCAGAGATGACAGAAATAGTGAAAATTAAATGAGGCTCACATGACACAGTGAAGGAGCAAGTGGACATCACGACAAAGGAGAGCTCTCTGTAAGGAGGAAGTCAGAGGCCGTATCCTGAAGAGTGGACTAATCTGTCTCTGGAAGACCTGAGGAGGAGACGACTGAGCAGACAAAACAGCTCTACACAGAACGTGTGGGAAGAGTTTAAGGCCCATCCTCCGACCAGCTGCTAGCCACTTTGTTCTCTGGGCCTCATTGTTCTCATTCAGAAAAGACAGTAACATTTTCAGACCTTGGCATATAATTAACACTTAGTAAAAGTTATTGAAATAAATTACTTCAATCCCATTTTAATTCACTTTACCTGTTGTTCAAATCATGTCTAAATGAGCCCTCCTGACAATTTTGTACACTTAGGGTTATTCGTCTCTCTTACAAATTAAAAAATAAAAATCCAAGGGCTGGGAAATAGCTCATTCAGTAAAGCACTTGCTTGCTATGTCCCCACAAGGACATAAGTCGGATCCCTGAAACCTTATTTGAAAAGCCCAGTGTAATGGTGCACACTTAATCCTAAAAGTGTGAGGGCAATATAGGCAAACCCCTAGTGTTTGCTGGCTGGCAATCTGGGCCAAATGGATGAGGGCCAAATCAAGGAAGACCCTGTCAAATCAAAACAGGATCTTGTCTGCAAGATGGGCAGAACCTGATGAAACATGCTTGAAATAGACTTCTGGCTTCTATGTACACTTACACACACACACACACACACACACACACACACACACACACACACACACACTGTATGTCCTTCAGCATCTCACCCAAAGCAATTTCCCAGGTGCACAGTAATGCTTAGTCAGGGAATGTGGGTTTGCCTCTACTGTTCCCAAGAGCCTAGATTTGTTCTCTGTCTTAAGTTATATCTCTCAGATGGAGGACAGTAAATGTGAATCATCTCCCTCCACTTTCCTATGAGAGTCATTTGAAAGAGACATAATAGAAAGACTGAATGACAGTTGATGGTCCTCTGTCACTCTGTCAGAACCTCCAGTTTCATTCTCAAAGCAGATGATAGGAAGGCTGGTGCTAAGCCATAAGACCTCCAGGTAACATCAACTGCAGGCTAAGTGGGTGCTGGAACCCCACTTGCATTCCTGTGACTACAAATGTGGTGCTCTAACTTAGCTACCTTCGTATAGAGCCCTGTCAGTATATCCTTTTCCTCTGTATCTCTTCAATAGATGCTCACCAAGTACCTACTGTGTTCCATGCACATTGCCATGTTCTTTTGTTGTTGTTGTTATGTTTTTGTTTTTGTTTTTTTTAGGGGGGGGACAGAGTTTCTCTATGAAGCCCTGGCTGTCCTAGAACTCTCTCTGTAGACCAGGCTGGCCTTGAACTCAGAGATCTGCCTGCCTCTGCCTCCCAAGTGCTGGAATTAAAGGGGTGCACCATCACTGCTCATCACTTCAATGTTCTTAGGTTAGACAAATAAAATGACAAGAGTCCTACCTTAATAAGGCTTTCATTTGACAAATGTAACAGCCTTCATAAAAATCAAATAGTGCACCACAATGGCACATATGATGATCTTAGGAGGCTGGAGGCATGGAACACATGGATGACTAGAAAAGAACACCATACAGGAAATGACACAGATTGCCACAAACATGAGGGAGTTGGACAGTCAATGTTCTTTCTTCCATAGGGGAAAGAACTTCAGACAAAGGAGGGAGAAATTAGTGACTCTAGCACAGAAGGCTGCTGCCACTGGTCCTCTCTGCCTCCTCTCATATCTGGAGAGCACCCTTGATCTGTTGTTACATGTTAACAATTGACAGTTTCTCCAGGTCACAGATGTAGGGACCTCCCCTATATGTAGGATGTTCAGCAGACTCTCTAATGTCTATCCATTCTAGTCCTGCTGCCACCAACTGTGGCCACCAGGGGCTCTTTGCTATATTTCCTAGTACCTGGAATTTTCATTGCATACACACACACACAAGCACACACACTCACACACACACACACACACACACACACACACAATTTCCACAGTATGATTATAGTTAATATAAATGTGGAGGTCTCTGCAGATGTTAAGACAGGCAGGGATCTTTAAAGAAATGAAAATGAAAACTCGTTTAAATTGACATTGTCATCCGATGTCAAAACTCCTTGAGAATATGATGTCAGGTAGTTTATTCCCAACAAATTGAAACACAGTATAATCAAGAAAAATGCCCTTGTTAGATACAATCTCTGGTATCACAACAAAGCATAATTGCAATAAAACTCTATTCAGGATACATGTCACTTCTTCCAAGAAGATGGTTTCTAGAGATAGGCTACCTGTACTAGCTTAAATGCCTTAGGAAGGACCTTTTTCAATTTCTGTCACACAGTTAACATAGAGGTCATTTGGGCTGCTAGCCACCTCTGGTCCTGGTTGTGGGAGCTTGTGGGGGCCCCTGGCTGTAAAGGTCATTTAAATTATTAACTGCCTTCAGTTCTGCTTGTAGGAGCTTGATATGGCCCAATACAATAGTTAGCACAGAACGCCACGCTATTACTTCCAATTCCCAGCTTTCTGAATGGAAGAACAGGTTTTATGTCTGTTCCTTTGAGAGGACAATCCTGAATGCTTAATGGTCCTGTTCTGTTTTCTGTTTTGTTTTGTTTAAGATCTGTGGGCACAAAAACCTTCATGCTCCCCCCCAAATATATATTCATTGTAGAAAATAATGGCCCACACTATGATATTTTTGTACATATATATTATGTACTTTTGTAACAGTCACCCCTCACTACCTCACACTGTCCCAATTTCCCCTCCATCTGGTACCTTCCCTCATCCCAAATCTGCCCCAGTCTACGATCAGGTCTTATATCTCCCCTAACATGACAATCTAAAGTACCATTCACGTCCCTGCAAGTGACAGAATTAATATTGGGAGTAGAGCTCATGAGGTACATAAAATAATTTGGTTTTGGAAAGACCTTACTTTACAGTCCAGGCTGCACTGCACCTCTTTGTATAGTCAAGGCTAGCCCAAAATTCAGAATACCTACGCCCACAGCCTCACTGAA
>JADRCC010389489.1:0-22584 GCA_019843855.1 Hylomyscus alleni
GGGGGGGAAAAGTCACTGTGCATTAAGATGCCTGGCTACGGACAAAGGGGGCCTGCACAGTTTCCCCAGCTCTCTCTGAGCACAGTTTTATTCCCCTTCCACAAAAATGAGAAGCCCTGGCTGTGCAGCCCAGAGTTTAGAGAGGACACCGTTTAGAAGGCACATTACTGGCAAGCCACAGAGGTAGAGCATGCTCTTGTCTCAACACCCAAGGGCAACACTCTGTCCTTCCCCTTTTCCAGCAGGGGATGCAATGAGATCCCCCCTTCCAAAAGTTTAGAAACCCAGGCCAGTGAAGAATTTGTCTCTTGAGGCAAGTCTCACTGAGTAAACCAGGCTGGCTTCCTAGGAGCTGAGATCTGGAGTGTGCCAGCACGCCGGGCTGAGAGGAATGTTCATGAGCACTCTGACCCGTGTGGCTTGCTCAATGTTGTCACACATTTGTCTATGTCCTCCAGGACACAGTTTACTCAGCAGGCATGAGAGGCTCCACTAAAATATGTCTAGATCTTTTCCCATCTGAAAAGTTTGTAATTCAGTGGCACAGAGGAGAGAAAATCCCATGGATATGCTGGTGGCTTCACACCTTAAAAACCATAGGAGACTCTAAAACCTACACTGGACTATTCAGGAAAATTTACCCTAAACATGCTATAAACACAAGTTCAGTCCTTTTTACAATGGAAACAGTCGTCAGTCAAAGCCACTGTCACCCAATACTGCTGTGTGAGAGACCCAGAGGTCCCTCCTCCAGGACACAGCAGGCGGGAGGACCAACCCGCAGGTTGCACCCACTCTTCCCCAGTGGCCTTCATACCTTAAGCAGTTCCCCTTGACCTCCTTACAGCATTAAAGTCTCCCACTGCTCCCCAGCTCAGGTCTAGGAGTCTGAGATGCCCCCTCAAAGGCCCTTGTGCATAGAACTGAACTTACAGTTTTGGGGGACAGTCCACTAAGACCTGAGGGAAACTGGACGAACACTCCATAGTCCTTGATGCATTTCACAAAACCAATGAGCAGCATTCCAGGCTGGATTTCTGAGAGGCTCTTGGGGTCCTGGCCACCTTCTACTGTGGAGACCAAAGCAGGCTTCCTGCAAAGCAGCTAAAGGAACCTTATTAAGGAAGGTCCTGGAAACAGTCTATGGCTCCACTTCTTCCTGTTGCACTGACTTGGCCATGACCATGGGTCTCTCCAGACAGAACCCCAGCAGCAGCAGCACACTGGAGGTTAGAGAGGCCATGCTCTCAAGCATTACCTCAGTGTTGAGGCTGCAGCTCACGGGGGGGTCTCCTTCAGGAAGCTACTGATGCTGAGCAATGCTGGACAGTCAGTTTCACTCCTCCCCAGATCCCTGGAGGTCTGCTAAGAGGGCCAGCAGCAGGGTTAGCCAGTGCAGCCCTCCACTGACCCTGTCTTACCACCCGGGAACCCCATTCTACCCTGCTGCCCTTAGGGTTTTAACCTTAAGGTTAGTAAGGAAAGGTAGTGCGGTCCTGAAACCTACCCACAGGCAGCATCAAGGGAACACTTCAGAGCCTTAGACCCATAAGGAGAGGACCTTTCTGGGCAACTGTCACCAGCCCTGGCAACACTCCTTGGACCTGCCTGTGCTATCCAGGGGCTTTCCAGAGACAGACCATCAATGTGGTCTTATGAAAGCATTTTTTAAGCTCAAACAGTTGGTTTTTTTTCCCTAGTTCTAGTCTAGAATTTCCATCCGGCCTCCCCCTGTCCCCAGATACCAGCCAAGGATACAATGTGTCTCTCACTCTGGCTCAGACATAGAACTCGGTGAAGGGTGTCACCTGTCTGGAGCCAGTGATACAACAGCCGGCTGTTGGCAACATGGTCCGACAAATGAGGTGTGGGGAGGAAAGCAGGGATGTTGTGGGGCAGGATGGCCACCTCCAACCCATTTTTGGTCTTCTCTAGAACCTTCACATCCACCAACTGCTCGGAATCAGAAAGGTAAAAATTAGCATCATTTCTGAGCACAGAGCTCAGAGGTACCAGATCCCAGCACCCAGGCCACCAGGAGGCTAACAGCAAAGGCCCCCTTCCTGAACACAGAGCTCAGAGGTACCTGCCCGATGTTCACGGCTCTTCCTTTCTTGTGACTGTTCTCAACACTCTCATCCTTTGGCTCTGAATCTCTCAACAGTTTGAAGGACAGGAGCATCCTCTCTTTGGAAGGCTCACAGCTCAGCACTGCCACCTTTACCACCTGGTGAGAAATCACATGTGTCTGGCACCTCCTGCAGCAGCAGGCCTTGAGAACCTGGAGCAAAGTAGCCTCCATGAGCTCTGCAGGGGCCTGCGAGATCCACCAAGACCTTAGGCCAGATCAAAGGCAGGGAAAAGACGACAGATACAGAGACTATATGAAAAGTCCCATGAGCCAACCTCTACAATGAAGACATAACTAACTTCTGGTTATAAGCTTAAAGTTTTAAGAAGCTCTTTGTAAGAGAAACAAACACAAACTCACTAGACCAGCACTACCTCTCTGGTGTGGGCCTCCATCCACTGGATTCCAGTGAGTACTTCTAGGTTATCATCCGCCCTCTTTAACTGGTGCTGCCCCTCCTCTTCCTCTTAAAAGCAGCTATATGCTTACTGCTCCTTTAAACCTGTGTTCATAGAGTCAATAAGGGTAGGGGTAGGTATGGGGAAGGGTTACCTGGCCAGTATAAAAGACCTTCTCTGGGTCAGGGATATGCTGGGCACTAAGCTCATGCTTGGGCACCAGCCCCTGCACATCATTGTAGAACTTTACAATGCAGCCATAGTCCTTGACCCTTATGATAACACCGTGAGTCTGTAGGCCAGGCTTGGCATCCTCATAGCAGGTAATGGCAGGGAGTTTGGATGTGACAAGGGTTTTCTTCAGGGTCATTATGAGCTTCTTGGCTTCAGGGTCACAGAGCAAAACCTACGGGAAAGACAGAGGCTAGCAACAAGTCTTTGGTTACCCAGACAGTCACTGACTGGTCTGCTACCCCTTGACCCCAAAGGCCATAGGTCATTTTCCAAAGACCAACTACCCTTTACTTCTAATAATCGTAGCTGTAAATCTGTTGTGTTTCCTGCAGGACTGCCATCTAAAGCACAGAAATCTCTCATTCTCTTCAACAGCACCACACCTCATGCCTAGTGGGTCACCTTGTCACCTTGTTAGTGCTATTTATTAGTTTTAATCTAAAACTGAACAATCCAATTACCTATTTGTAATTCCTCAACCTCTCTACACAAAATTTGCACCAATGTGCAATAATGGGTCTTTATGAATCAATAATAATGAAGTATAAGAAATGTAAGAAAATCCAGCTCTAGCCAGTGGTGTGTTTAAATGAACCATCATGCTTATAGCCCATGGGGCACTGAGTTCAACTATCAGTACCAGGACAAAACAGAACCAGGACCGCCCACTGCCTCAACACTCCAGGCCCTATGCTGGGTCCTCTGTATAGTACCACTCTTCATAGAGAGATTCTCGAGGGATTCAAAGTATTTGTTGGAAACCTCTCATGGTTTTGTGGCATAACCTGGGATTTTTTTTTTTTTTTTTAATTTATTGTGTGTGTCAAAGGACATATACATGCGATGGTACTTGTGTCTGTATGTAGGAGAGTGCAGGGCATGGACATGCCATGGTGCATATAGGCTGGAAAGGGGAGAGGCATGATGCATGTGTGCGTAGGGCAGTGCGTAGTTCTTCGCCAGGAGACATGGGAACCCAGCTCAAGCTACAGCAAGCACCTTTACCACTGAGCTACCTCCCGGTGACTGGGACACTTATTTTAAATAAGATTTTGATTGGCGTATGTTTTATACACAATAATGAGTTTTGCTGTGACATTTCATGGCTATTTCTGAGTCGGACATACCCCCGCTCTTTCACAACCTTCCCAACCTTGGCCATCGTTTCTAGTTTAAGTTCCCCCTTGGTCCAGAAGGTAGTATTAGCACACTGTGCTAAATCTGAGAGCTGGTTCTGCCATTTACTAGCTGAGGGGCTCTGCAGATACGTGACTTTTTCTTACCCTGGGAAATAGGAGCAAAACAGTTACTTCGTAGAGAGATTTTAAGACCTAGAACATACAGTGTATGGCAGTGGCTACTGATAATATGATTCTGTAGCTGAGTTTGACCCTTCCCCTTCGAGCTCTGAGCTCTGAGCCTGTACCAAACCATGTGGCCAAAGGTCACATACCTAGCCTGCTCATTTTTCCTGTATGGATATTTTAACTTACAACTCTACCACACGAGCCAGGCCTCACTCTTCTCTTCCCAATGCTACATAAAGTACTGAATACTCAGCAGAGGTTATACACTCATTTCACAGAAAAAGGTAGGAAGTTCAGCTGAGAACCCCCTCTCCCCAAAATCCCAACAAGGACTCCACCAGAGGCTCACCCTGCACTTGACCTCGTCCCCTGTGTTGTACTTCTTCTCTGGATTCTTCATCATGATGTCAGCCAGGTGCATGGAGGGCACCAGGCCTTTCATTTGCTCACCCACCTTCACCAGTATCCCAAATGGCTTAATAGCCAGCACTGTGCCCTATGGAGTTCAAAGAAATGACATGATACCACAAGAACAATACTTTCTCTTACTAGAATTGCCTGTCTGTTTCTGTGCCCACCTTCCTGATCTTGTGTGGGTAAGCCACTCCATGCCACCAACCCAGACTTAGCCAGGCTTATGTATGAAGGCTTTATGCTTTCTGCCTAAGCATTCCTGTCCTCTGTGAAGAGGTACTCTCTAGAAGGGATTTTTACTCTCATGGCACGAACTCCACCTAAGAGGATCTGCTCAGTTACCGCTCCACACAGAGGAGCCACGGTAACCAACCTGTTTCTGATGACCATCACACAACTAACCTGCAATTTGCTCTAACAGCTGCCACCAAATCCCAAACCCAAGACTTGTGACCCACTGTCTCCACAGAATGGAGCTAATAAGACTTGACTTTAAAATTAATTTCAGTCACTCAAGGGAAGAGTGGAGATTTTAGTTTTTAGACAGCAGGAACACGTCTTCACATTAATTAACAAGAGAACTAGTGAGCGGACAGTTAAGACGTAAACTAAGAATACCTAAATGTGGAGAAGGACCCAGGGACTTCTTCAGTTCTTACCTTTACTACTGTCCCTATTTTGATGTCATGATATCTAAGAAACGGAGCTGCAATAATTGATCTAGAACAAAAGAAAAATATATGATTACAAAGTCTAAGGAAGGGGTTGACTAAAATTCGGGGCCTCCAAAATCATACCACCAAGAAAGAATTCCCTCATCCCGCCAATGGGGAAAGTAGAAAGGCATGCACGTCGTGTGCTAATGACACTCACTTCCGCAGAGAGAGCAAGGCCAGCTCATCCATTTGACTGTAGTCAATGATTCTACACTTGTGAGTGCTCCCCGGTTTGAAGGCCTCAGCACTGAACGCTTTCTTAGAATCAGAGAGATGGCTGAGCTAGACAATACCAAACAATGAGTGAAGATAAGTCAGAAACATAGCTCTGCACAGAGTTCAAAACACACTGAGATGGTAATACATTCACCATCTACTATAAAGGCAGCACTTGTGAGAGGGAAAGATGGCTCAGTGGCTAAAAGTGGCTGCACTTTTAGGGCCCATGTATAACTCCCAGAGCCACATGGTGACTCACGACCTTCTCTATCTAACTCTAGTCTCAGTAGGTCCATAGATGGACATGTAAGCAAAATATCCATACATATAAAACATAAAAATCCTTACCCTTTGCTAACATAGAATCACATGAAGAAGCCCAGAGCATGAGTCAATAACCCACACTCATATGGCAGAGCCTACTTTTATAAGCGAGTCTTACTGGGTGGTAATCTCACCTTTGCAGGTACATGCTGCTGTGGCTGCTCTCAAGCAGCATGGCTGAGTTGCTCGGCACAGACTACACAGCCTAACATCCTCTCCATCCAGCCCTTTAACAGAGGCTTTGCTTGTACTGAGGGATGCTAACTGGAAAGCGTGTGCTGCTCTTGTGCCAGACCTAGGTTCAGTTCCCAGCACCCATGATGGGTGGCTTGCAGCCTCCTGTAACTCTAGTTGCACAGGATGGCACATCCTGCTCTAGTCTCCATGGAAACTGTACTCAAATGTACAAACCCACATATATACAATAATTTAAACAATTAAAATCTTAACAGTAACAACCAAGAGGCTTTTCTGAGCCTTGATCTGGATCCTATTTCATTCCCATCCTTTCTTCCCACCAGCCAGGAATCGCACATGACAGGCAGCTGCTAAGCATTCTGAAACAACAAACAGGCACTGTTCTGACTTTGTGGACAGCCTTTTGCATCGGAGGCTATCTAAGAATAAGAAATTGTTATCAAGAGATGTAGGAAGTAGAAGAGAACCCGTCTTCCAGTGATGAGATCCCTGACCAAGGCAGCCTCCTTACCCGGGCATAGGCCAGTACCCCATCCTTCAGCCTGAAGATGGCCCCAGACTTCTTGAAAAACCCCTCAACAGGAACATTATCCAGTACGGCCCCTAGCTGCTGGTGAGAGATGCGGGTGAGTGGACGCCCAGGATGCAGGAAGATGGGACGCAGGCTCAGTCGCACAACTCTGGTGCGAGGATGGACGCAGAGGATGCAGGCTTTTACCTGAACAAAAGAGCAAATCCAGCAGGTGAGCAGGAGGTGTCCACATGATACAACAGAGAGCAGACCTTCTAAGGGTCTGACTATCCATGCTAACTAGGTTAGAACCACCAGTGTCAGCCACATAATCAAACTGTGTGGGAAAAGTCAAATGAATGTCCCAGGGAGACTGACAGTCTGACTAAGTATCCATCAAAAGACCTTGAATATCCATCTGACCAGTAAGGTTAAAACACACAGAAAGCGCTAACTCTTCACACAAATACAGCTGCCATATAACAGCACTAGAAAGTTCACTATGACATTCACAGCATTGGCCCAGATCAAGAGGGGCATCTATTTTCTCTAGAAGATATGTAAGTGTGTGTGTGTGTGTGTGTGTGTGTATACATATATATGTATATATGTGTATATATGCATTTATTATTATTTTAAAAGTGAAATAGAATCATTTAAGTATTAAAAAATTTGGGGCTGGTGAGATGGCTCAGCGAGTAAGAGCACTGACTGCTATTCCGAAGGTCTTGAGTTCAAGTCCTAGCAACCACATGGTGGCTCACAACTATCCGCAATGAGGTCTGATGCCCTCTTCTGGTGTCTGAAGACAAGCTACAGTGTACTTATATAATAAATAAATAAAAATCATTAAAAAAATTAAAAAATTATAAATAACATACATTTCAAAATACTAATTTCATTGTAGAAAATTTTTTACATTTAGGTATCTGTACAAAACCCACCAGGGTTACTACCAAATGCAACTATAAAACCAGTGTTTTAATCAAGTAGACTTTTATTTTTTATTTTTTAGACATCAGATCTAAGCTGGGTAAGGTAGCTTATGTCTATAATGCCAACACTCTGGATGGAGAAATAGGAGGATAGGAAATCCAAGCACAGACAAACAGAGCCAGCAATGCGGTTGAGTGGATACAGTGAGGAACAGCATCTGTCTGCAAGCCTAACAACCCAAATCTGACCCCCAAGACCTACATGGTGGAAGAGAGCTGGGTCCCACAGAGCTGTCCTTGGACTTCGACTTATGTGCTCTGAACACTTAGTTTTCTTCCCCAACAAACAAGTAAAATGCAATTTTAAAAAATTCATTCTACTTACAAAATCACAGGGGAAAGGCAGAGGGGGTAGGTCTGGAGAGTTGGTCCTGATAAGAATGTGTACTGCCTTTGCAAAGGACCCAAGACCAGTTCTAGCTCACAGGCACCTTAACTCCAGCTTTAGGCAATCCAAGTCACATACATAATTAAAAACAAATCATTTTTAAAAATGGAATGCTGAGGTGGTAAGTGCTAAAAAAACAAGGGCTTCAACCACGCTAGGTAAGTACTCTAACATGAGTTACACGCAGCCTTCTCAGACCTTTTCTCTTGAGGTGAGGGATGAGGAGTATATGAGGTGAGGGGTGGGGGAGGGGGAGTGTGTGTGTGTGTGTGTGTTCAGACTGTCCTGAACTTGACCAGGCTGAGACCTCAAGCCTGAGCTGAACATCCTGCCTCTGTCTCCTGAGTGCTGCACGTCCTGCCTGTCTCCTGAGTGCTGCATGAGATACTGAACCTGGCCCCATAAACGGTTTTAAACCACATTTTTCTACTTGAAAAAACTGTGTTCTCCCATACTAATGATTCATCCTTTAAAGTAAAAGCCAAAAGCTGCCTTCTGTTCCTTCTCTCATCTCAGTCCAGCCACTGGCCATTTCTTGTGCCTTCCAAAGTACCTTTGAGCATTTCCGTTATCTCACTGCAAACTATATCCATGCAGTTCTCAGATGGCCCTGACTAGATACCGACAGCTGACCAAGACACAGCTAGGAATCAAGAGAGGCTAGCTGCAACATTTCTTACTGTTTGATTTGAAGAATAAGATCCCATTTTCTTGGGTTCCAGATGCATGAAGTCAACCATGCCCGTGAAGAACGTAAGGAAATTTAGCTGGAGTCCAAACTGAGTTACCTGGAAGTAAACATAACAAGTTATCTAAAAGAATTCTATGGAGAGGTCTGGAATGTGAGAGATAATTCATAACAACCATTGGATCTCACAATGCTCACAACTATGCATGTCTCCTCCCATAGATAGCCTTATCAATATGAATTATTTAATTTCATTAAAAAGCAAAGAGACTTTGAATATACATTTCTCCAAAGAAGCTACACAAACGGCCAGTGATGGGAAAATGCTAATCAAACTCAGCATGAGATACACTCGCATCCATTAGGAGGATAAACAGTGTAGGGCAAGCATGTGTTCATCCCCCCCACCCAAGTGACAGAAAGAAAGACCAACCATGACCAGAGCCAGGTGTGAGAGCACAGGTCTTTAATTTCAGCATTCTGAAGGCTGAGACAGGTAGATCTTGGAGTTCAAGGCCAGGGCGTTCTACATAATGAGTTCTAGGACAGTCAGGACCACACAAGGAGACCTTACCTCAAAAAACTAAGGCAAGAAAAAAGAAGAAAGAAAAGACAGACTATGACTATAAAGCCAATCCCAGAGGCGCTAAGACAAGAGGATCAAAACTTTGGTGCTAGCGTGATCTATACAGTGAAATCTTGTGTCAAACATATAAACTACAAACAAATAACAACATGTGTGTTCTTATATATTAGTATATATAAGCATATTAGTAACCTTAGCTTTCCTAAAAGTCTGCTTGCTACCAAGTCTGACAACCTTAGTTTGATCCTTGGAAACTATATGACTGAAGAAGAAAACTGAATCCCACAAATTACCCTCTGACTTCCATATGGGCACCATGCTATGTGTGCTTACACACACTTTCTCTCAATGGAATTTCTTATTGGACATTTTCTTTATTTACATTTCAAATATTATCCCTTTACTGGTTCCCCCCACCAGGAACCCCCTATTCCATTCCCCCTCCCACTGCTTCTATGAGGGTATTTCCCCACCTACTCACACACTCCCACCTTCCCACCCTCACATTCCCCTCGTATTCCCCTCCACTAGCATTAACAGGACCAAGGGCCTCTCCTCCCATTGATGCCTGAGAAGGCTATCCTCTGCTACGTATATGGCTGGAGCCATGGGTCCCTCCAAGTGTACTCTTTGATTGGTGGTTTAGTCCCTGGAAGCTCTGTTTGGTTGATCAATGGAATTTTAAAAAGAAATTTTATTTATATTAACTTAGTTTATATGTCTGAGTGCTCTGACTGTAGTGTATGCACATATGCATGTCTGGTAACTGTGCAGGTCGGGAAAGGTGGTCAGATAGCTGTAAGGAATTCTATGGGTGCTAGGAACTGAACCCAGGTCATCTGCAAAAGCAAGCATTCTTAACTGCTGAGCCATCTCTCTAGCCCCGCAAATATAATTAAAACAATTAATTGTATTAAAAAAGGTGATCTAATAAGCTAGATAAGTAGCTTATGTAGGGCATAGTGGCACATTCCTTTTATCTCAGCACTTTGGAAGAGAAAGGCAGAAAGATCTGAGACTGAAGCCAGCCTGTATCTAAACAGTAAGTTCCAGACCTGCCAGAACTATGTGATCTAAAATAAATAAATAAACAAACAAGTAAATAAATAAATAAAATAACTTTGTCCAAAGTCTAGTCATATCAACAATGGCAGCATTCCAAGTGTTCACTGACCAGAAAGATCTACTGGGTACCCTCTATGAAAGTAGCTTTATTAGTATACATATTATTATGTTATTAAAAACTACATTTTCTAGGAGATTACGTAGTCAGTGGTCAGGAGTGTGTGCCACACTTCCAAGGATCAGAGAGGGTGGTTTCCAGAACCCACACCGGGCAGCTCTCAACCACCTGCAACTTGAGCTCTAGGAAAACCCAGTGGTTCTGGTCCCTACAAGTCCTCTACAAACACACATACACCCACACCCCAAACACTTAATTGCAAATAAAATAAACCGCTTTGTTAGTTTTTCAAGACAGGGTTTCTCTGTAGTCCTGGCTGTTCTGGAATTCACTCTATAGACCAGGCTGGCCTCAAACTCACAGATCTGCCTGCCTCTGCTTCACAAGTTCTGGGATTAAAAGTGCATACCACCTGTCAAATCAATCTTTTTTTTTTTTTTTTTTTTGGTTTTTTGAGACAGGGTTTCTCTGTATAGCCCTGGCTGTCTTGGAACTCACTCTGTAGACCAGGTTGGCCTCGAACTCAGAAATCCACCTGCCTCTGCCTCCCAAGTGCTGGAATTAAAGGCATGCGCCACCACTGCCCGGCTTTTTTTCAAAACATTAGTAAGAATGAAGCGCTTACCTTCTGCACCTGGGCTCTGACCACCAGCCCTGGTAGTAAGTTATTCAGGCTCCAGCTTTGCTCCTCAGTTGCAAACGAAGAAGAAACCTCGGAGTGCTCTATAGAGAGAGCCACAACTCCTCCATTGCTTTTGACCTCTTCAATCAGACAGGTCAGGTACTGGCCAACTTTGAAATTAGCACCTGCAAGACGAGACCAGCACCCAAGAAGAGATTATACATTTCCCCCTTCCCTTTCTCCCTCTTGCTCCGGCCCCGCTCACTCCAGCCCAGAGGTTCTTTATTTATTTCTCATTACAGATGGTTGTGAGCCACCATGTGGATGCTGGGATCTGAACTCATGACCTCTGGAAGAGCAGTTGGTGCTCTTAACCACTGAGCCATCTCTCCAGCCCGAGGAAATTATACTTTTATGAGAAGGGTTCTTAACCAAGCAAACCTGGACAGAACCATAACCCATCCAGCCAATGAGCATCTGATACTTATACGCCAGGAGAATGTCAACCGGACTGACCTAGAATTCAACTATCTCAAAAAATACGATCAAATGAGCCAGTGGTGCCAGTCAGAGGTTCTGGGAGCCCAAGTTCAGTAAAATTTCTGAAATGGAAACTGAAGCTAGACCATACAGAAACTTTGTCACTCTCTGGCCCTTCACCATCTTCTTTTCTATCAGCTGGCATTATTACTGATTTCCCCAAAGCCAACTCATCTTCAGGGTCCCCAGTCTGTCTTGCTACTTATCTAAGTGGCATTGAAATATAAACAACTACATATATGCTTGAGCTCACGTCCACTCGCCAGTCACTCTGCTCGACCTCACCTTTGTTCTTCTGTCGAATGTATTCTTGCGCCTTCTGAAGTGACAGAAAGGCTCTGGTCCCACCAACACCAATGTCCACTAGGTAGCCATGGTCTTCCAGGCTCGACACTGTGCCTGTCAGCAGCTGGGGAAGGGAAAACATTCCCAGAAGTTTCGAGTCAAAGGTAAACAGGGCACCCACAAATTTCACTACCATACAAATGGGGACATTATAAATGTGCTGATCACTAATCACGACCCTGAACCTGGAACCACAGTGCCTACCGGAGAAGACAGCTGCTTTCTCAGAGCTTAAAGCGTTTGTTTCCGGAGAGTGAGCAGTGTTATATACAGCTCCAGTATGAAGTGACATGTACATACTTTTATATTATACAAAGAACAATGAGTTCCCTGGCTCCACAGAGTCAAGCCCTGAGCCAGGATAACCAGGAGAATTAGAACCATTCTCTTTTAGCTTCCATTCTTGTCCATTTCAAGACAAGCAGTGCAGCTTTGACGTCAGCTGCTCTCACAAGGTCACTGAGATCTGAAATGGAGAAGGGAGGCCGTGTACTCCCTCCCACGTTTGCTATGAGAACCGTACCAGTCACAGTGACTAAAAGCACTGTCACAGAGCAAGCTCCTGACACTTGTCAACTTGCTACAGCATGCTTTACCTTTACGGTCTTGGTGGGGACCTAAATCCCATTGAACTTCCAGGGTCTTCCCCGAGCCCCACTGCTTCTAAGCAAAAGCCTCAAGATCTATCTGACCCTCAGCCACCAAACACTTGAGTGCAGCTCCCTCTGTCATACCTAGTGGATTTGGAGGCTCTAGCCTGGAACAAGTCCACTTCAAGTCAACTCAGTCTCCAGAGTTGGGCATGAAGGCAGCTGGTAAGCTGAGGGCTCTGGCTGCCCCTTTCCTGCATTCACTGACACTTCACAGGGCAGTGTTCTGGAAAGACTACTCTGTAAGAACTGGTGAGAGAGGAGCGGGAGAACTCTTTCACCATCTCTAAGCCCCCCATGGATGATCCCTGCAGACTGTGCTACTAAAGAAAGACTTTCCCTTCTTCCTTCCACAGTAAGACTGAGTGTCAAGCCTTCGGTGTTCAACAGCCCACTGCTCCAGAAAAACCCACCTTCTAAACAGCTATTAAGTAGAATGAAAAACAATGGCTCAGACCAAACCCACAGCAGACAGGACACAAAATGCTCCTCTTCCGGGTGGATCCAGATACATACCATGCCAGGCCTCAGGGCCTCAGCACTCAGCACTCTGTTGACACGTCTGGGGCTCACAGAAAGCTTGATGCTCTTCTTGCCGCTCGCCGTGATGTCCAGGCTGCTCACCACACACCTCACCAACATGCCAAGTGAGAAGAGCTCAGGCAGGCGGGGCAGGTCCTGCACAGCCGCAATGAGAGAGACCTGATGCACGCGTTTCCTCTAAACCAAGAATCCACTGCTCAGCTCAGCAACTTCTCAGCCTCAACCTCCCCCTGGCCCCCGAAAGAACACAAAAGGTAGATGGGGTAAGCTTATTTGAGAGAAAGCTTCTACAGTTCGTTCAAGATCCTGAGTTTAGGCATATGGCCTTAAAATTATTCCATAAAACAGGCAGATGTCAATGACTGATCCGAGTGTTGTCTGTACTTATTGTGCCTATTTCGTCTCCTCTTTAGCATCCTCTGATCCTCCTCTTCCTCTTAATCTCCTTTACCTGCTAAAACAGTACACTCCATAACACTATCTCCATTCTGTAGTCCTCTCAGATGATGCCAACTGGTTGGTACTGTGGACTGAATCCAAGGCCTCACACATGCTATATAAACACACCCTAGAACCCTGAGTTAGGCCCCTCACTCACCTATCCCACCGGCCCCTCCTGCTGATTCTGACACGAACTCTGCAATTCAGCATGTACTCTAGACTGTCTTTCAGGCTTTCCCATGCTAAGTTGATCCCTGTAAGCAACTTCAAGTGCCACACACTCTTTCCCCACCGAGACTTCGTCGGACTGAGTAATGACCTGTCCCTGGATATCTCAAGTATACCTCAAGTTCAACGCAGCAGCCAAAGGATAACCATCTCTCGCATTAAACCACACACAGTGGAAACCTTACGGCTGGTCCCCATGCCTCACTACCCATGTCACATCACCATCAGGCAATGGCTTTACCTCCTCAATCCTTGGTAAATCCTGACCTTGAGTGGCCATGATCTCAGTGCCTAGGTTAAGAGCAGTAGTCCCCTAACTGATCTAGGCAACCGCTCACACCATTTTAGTTTACTTGCTTTGCCGTCTATATGTCATCCATTCCAGTGCACATTCCATATAGCATTTAGAGCTACATACAACCTGGCTTCTACACAGCTTCCTCCTACATTGCCCTCCCTCTCACCCTTCCTATGCTAGCAACACTGCTTCTCTGCTACAGCTTGACTTGCTTCATCTCCCTCCTTTCTCTCTTTCTTTCTTTTTGGTATTTTTTAAAAGATTTTATTTATTATATGTAAGTACACTGTAGCTGTCTTCAGACACACCAGAAGAGGGTGTCAGATCTCATTACAGATGGTTGTGAACCCAAGCCATGTGGTTGCTGGGATTTGAACTCAGGACCTCTGAAAGAGTAGTCTGTGCTCTTAACCGCTGCACATCTCTCCAGCCGATCCTCTCCTTTCTGTATTTGGGAATCCTTCATCCTGCAGGTCTTAGCTGCAACAGGCCTTCCTTATGCAGGTGTTCTAGGTTCCCGAGACTGAGTCAAAAATCCCTGTGATGTTTAAAAAATAGACCCCTTGGGCCAGCACAATGGGCCAGCAGGTAAAGATGCTTGCTGAACAAGCCTGAGGATCTGTGTTGGCTCCCAGGAGTCCACATGGTGGAAGGAGAGATCTGAATTTCACAAGTTGTCCATATGAGCTCCACATGCACACCCACACACAATAAATGGGACACACTGAAAAAACAATGTTCTCATGGCACATGTATTTTCCTTTCTTAGCATCTGGCTAAGTTGTTGAGTCTACATTTGTTCGTGTCTATTCTAACTCCAGAGCCAGCTTCACTCCGACAGCCCTTACCTCCAGAGGTTCTTCTTGTGCCACCTGCTCGTTCAGCTTCTGAGTGTAGGCGTCACAGATTTCAGTCACTTGCACAAACCCTTGGAGGCCATTGGGAAGACTGACCACCAGCTCCAGCTCACTCACCTCTTTCACACAACCCAAAATCCGCATCCCCTCACATAGGGACTAGAAAGGAAAACATACAGTGAGGTAGAGAGCCACGGTGGGAGATAGGGGGCTGTGGCTTTCAGGTCCCAATATGGATGCTAAAGGGATTTTATAAGAAAGGAAAACTTATGCACGTGTATATATCCAGGCACTTCAGCCATCTAGCAGATGCCATGAAAGATCTTGATGAGAAACAGTGTACGAGGCTGGGCTGCTTGACAAGGTTTCACCTACTGTATCCTAGCAACCCTCATTTAACACCTGGACGACAGCAGAGTGGATATACGGGCCACTAAACCATGCACGATACAGCTTCTTGAGATCTCAAATGTGGAAAATGGGCTTTCTGTTGTCAGTACTTTGATCTCACATTTTTACAGGAAATCTCTAGTTTTCTAAAGTGCCATCAAGTCAAACAAATTATTAAAAATATCAATTAGAAAACAAAATATCAAAAAAAAAAAAAAAAAAAGAAAATAAAATATCTCTGCAGGCAAATCAATCTTTACTGTCAGAATAATTTGGCTATTTTTCTATTTTAAAATGAACATATGTTGGGGTGGGAGGAGATAACAAAATATAAAAATTTAAGAATCATAAAAACCACACCAGTTATCTGAGATCATTTCACATCTACAAAATGAATGAATAGAGGCCAGGTATAGTGGGCATACATTAAATCCCACTACTCAAGAGACAGAAGCAGGAAGATCTTTTAGTTCAAGGCCAGTCTATACACAGTGAATTCCAGACTAGCCAAGGGCTACATACTAAGTAAGACTCTGTCTCCAAAAACAATCGAAAACAAATAAATAAATGAGTAGGATTAGAATTACTGCTAAAGTTACTGTCAGTTCTAATTTCCACTAAAACACAAGCAAAACCACACATATCTTTAACCATTCCCATAATTTGCTTTGTTTATTGAGACAGTCTTTTTTTTTATAATTTTTTAAAGATTTATTTATTATTTTATGTATATGAGTACACTGTAGCTGTCTTCAGACACACCAGAAGAGGGCATCAGATCTCATTATGGATGGTTGTGAGCCACCATGTGGTTGCTGGGAATTGAACTCAGGACCTCTGGAAGAGCAGTCAATGCTCTTAACCACTGAGCCATCTCTCCAGCTCCAAGACAGTCTGGCACTCATGGATGACCTTAAGTGTCTGATCCTGCTAATGCCAGTTCCTAAGTGCTAGGACTGCAAGCATGCACCACCATTTCTGGTTTACGTGATGCTGGGGCTCAGACTTGGGTAGACAGAGGGTTGAAATGGGGGAAAAGGAGACAGGATGGCTACACACAACAGCACACTCCTGTCACCCTGTACTTGGAAGGTGAAGGTCCCTTGCTACACAGAGCGCCTCGGTTGCCTCAAAAAACCTCAAACAGGGAAAAAAAAAAAAAGGCCCTAGGCATTGGTTAGCAATCAAAGGAAATAAAGCTCAATTCTCACTATTTGCACAAGTCTCCATAGACACACAGAAAACATACAAGTGTGTGTATGTGCATAATTGCAAAGAAGGAAGAAAAAGAGGAGAGAACACAAACTTGAGGAATACGTGAAAAGCAAATCTTAACGAACCTCAAGACTAAGAATTTCAAACTTCTCTTTCATAGATTTGCTGGATTTTCTCTTTTCAATTTTCAGTTTTTTTGTTTTTGCTGGCCCTTTCTGTTTCTTTTTCCTTTTAATGGGACCTTCTTCTGTGGAAATCTAAAGGGAGAAAAAGATCCACAAAGATGCAAAAGGATGAGAAGCCGCAACCTTAGCCATTACAGTATCTTTAGCATCATGTCATCTTTCCCTGTTAGTCTAAACTCTCCTAAGCCACTCCCCTGTTCTTTCTGTTCACATCTGCTGCACTCCCAAGTCTGGCATCCAGGCACCAATGTTCCCCCTGTCCATGATCTGAGGAACCTCCTTCATCTTCTTATGTCTCTTGTCCTATGTCCTTCATCTATTGATCGAGGTGGATACCAGGGTTCCCTAGTTGGGAAGCCATATGTCACCGTGCAGAGAAGTTCATGTAAAATGCCAAAGCTCTTCCACAACAAGCTTTGTGGTTTCAACTAAATATATTACTTCCCTGAACCTCAGTTCCTCCGCATGGAGTCATGACTTCTACTCTAAAATATACATGGAGAGATTCTGTAATACAAAGGCCACACACCCAAGTGGCAGTTTCCTTCTCTCTAGCATCTGGACCACAGACTAATCTATGAGAATGCACTTCAATGCAGACTATTTACTAGGACTCCCTTTAAATACATGCACAATGACTAGGACTGCAGCAATGGCGCTCAGGAGTAAAGCACTTGCCTAATAAGCACCAAAAACAAAGCAAAATTCAATATCAAGGACTCTTCTTTCCCATCCTCAGTCAAGTGGCACAGGCTCCCTAGGGACAAATTACAATAGCACTTCAATGTCAAATACTTAATGCCATGCTCCAAAAGAAGCCTTGAGGTGACAGACCCTCTTTAACAAGTTCAATTTCTACAAGTGACATCAAAGAGAAACAAACTGGAAAATAACTGCTGCGAATGAGGCTCAGTCTTCCCAAAGAAGCTAGAAAGTCTCTGGTCTTGCCAGAGCAGCACACCACTTACATCGAATAAGTTGTCTTGTTCAACCTCCTGCTGGGAAGACTTCTCTAATTTGTGGGGTTTCCTTGTTCCCCCTCGGGGGAAGCTTTCTTCCAGGTTTGCCATGTTTGGGTCTCTTACAGCTGATGGAAAAATAATGGTGAGCTGTAGCATTGATGACAGACTTCATGGAGCACATGATCAGTGGGCAAGAAAACCTTCTAGAAAATGGACAAGATCCAAGACTATGGTTAAATATGCTGCTGAGTGGTGGTGGCACACACCTTTAACCCCAGCACTAGAGTGACAGAGGCCAACGGATCTCTGCGTTCGGAGGCCGGCCTGGTCTATAGAGTAAGTTCCAAGACAGCCAGGGATACATAGAAATACCTTGTCTTGAAAAACTTAAAAAAAAAAAAAAATGATATGTCAGGCTCTTATTAACTCATTTTTTTCATCTTTCCAACATTGTCTACCTCAAAGCCACAAACTATATACACTGTGCACAATCTTCTAGGAAATGGATTCTACATAGTAAATGTTCATTTAGTATTAATCATTGTAATTATTTGTCAGGTGTGTGTGTATATTTAAATCCTTACCACCAAACATACATTATTTAGAAAACAAAATGTAAGTAATTTTAAATACAAATCAGATTACAAAGCATAAACATAAAAGAAGTAGCGGGACTCAGTAAAGATGAACGCTTCATAATAATGATGCTTTTGAGCTGTACATTAAATAAAAAGGAGCCAGGTCTGGTGGTCCATGCCTTTAACTCAGCACTGGGGAGGCAGAGAAAGGCCCTGTCTCAAAAATAACTAATAATAATAGCAAATAGAAATATGATGGTAGCAAGGCTGTAGTGGCACACACCTATAATCCTTGCACTTGGGAGGCAGAGGCAGGCGGATTTCTGAGTTCAAGGCCAGCCTGGTCTACAGAGTGAGTTCCAGGACAGCCAGGGCTACACAGAGAAACCCTGTCTCGAAAAAAAATTTTTTTTAAATTAAAAAAATTAATAGTTTGTGTTTACTTGGTACTTCAGAGCCTTGGGGAACGTGTTAAAATTGAGATCAACATTCTTCAGTCTACAGATCGGACAGAAGAAGAGTGAAAGCAAGTAAAGCGAGTGTAAGGATTTCAATGATGCACATCAGGGAAACCAAGAAAACCAGGACTAGGGGTAAATGAAGACGAAAGGCAGCTTGGTTGGTTCTGGGATACCTAGGAAGAAAACTTTAGTAACCGAGATTGTGAAGGAGGCGACAATCGAGAGGAAATGTAAGGTTTGTCCTCTATGGGTGCATGCTTTCTAGAAACAGTATATATAGCTCAAGAGGTCTATTTTGCTGGGAATCTAACTCTTAATTTTAATTCCCATTTTAGACCTAAGGAGGCTGAGGCACCAGTCTGGCGATCACGTGCAGACCAGGGACCTAAGGTACCTGAAGTGGACATCCTGGCTTAAAGGAACTGCTAGTGCAGAGGGGATTGAGGGATCAGACGTCCCATCCCAACCCAACTGTGCTGAGCAGGAAACCCGGAGACCCAGGCCAGGAAGCCGAGGTGACAAGGCATGAGGTCTCCTTCCTCCTCGCCGAAATTCCCCGGTCATCAGCCCCACGGCTCCCACCGCTGCCTACCTCACAGACCGCTTCAAAGCAATCGCAAGCGCAGAACGGCGAGCCGACAGCCCCACACGACTCTTCCACGAGCCTGGGTAAGACCAGGGCTACTTCCGTTATGACGTCAGGGCAGACGCCGGCTGAGACAGGAAGTGGGAGGGCGGGACTTGAGGTGATAGCCAATCCACGCAGAGGGCCGAGTCGCCGCGGCCTGTCGGTCGCGTGCGGGGAGGGGGTGGCTTCCGGTCCGGCCGAGCTAGTCGCTGGGCTTGTTGAAGGACATCGGCTGCCGAGTTTGTGATTGGGACGAAGGTGGGTGAGAAAGCCCTCCCGGCTGCTCGGTCTGGTGACTGAGCTTTGTAGGGCCGACTAGAGTCTGGCCGCCTTTCCAGCCCCGGATCAGCGCGAGGATTTCCTTTTGCGGGGAGAGGACGGTGGGGAATGGGAAAGGCGCTGGAGAAAATGAGGGTCAGGGCCCCGAGGCGCATCTAGGAAGCCTCAAGCACCGCCAGCCCCCCAGGCCTCCACGGTTAGCGAAGAGCCTTATGTTCCACTTTCCCGTGTGGATTGGGGATGAGACCGGTAGAGAAGGGAGCTCCCCAAGGTCATCCATACAGTGAGTGTTGGGAGAGAATTCTGGCTTTTGATCCCGTCTCTGGCCGAGTTCATGTGTCTTGGCCTCTATGGCTGTAGCGACTTGTTTCCTCTGAGCTGCGATCGGGAAACCAGGCCTCCCTTAACTGCGTGGTAGCTTTTGTCAAAACCGGAGCAAACGTGGTGGCCCCGCCGTTCTCTAGGCCTGGGCGCTAAAAACGGATTCGATTTTTATATTCGAGGGGTTCCGAACCTGTGAATCGTGACCACTTTGACCAAACTCTCTCTCCAAAAGTATTTATTTACACTGCGATTCATAACCGTAGGAAAATTACAGCTGTGAAGGAGCGACGGAATAATTTTATGGGGGAGGTGTCACCACAACTGGAGGAACTGTATTAAAAGGGTCGCAGCATCAGGAAGATTGAGAGTCACTGCTGTGTTTGATCAGTGCAAGGGCTTCCACAGAAGCTGGTTGTTGCTTGTGGTCTCTGAATGCCTTTGACTTTCCTTTTCTTCATACCTGGGGATCACACTACTCCAGATAGGTGCCCTAAGACGTAATAGCTGTATCCTGGAGCTTATTACAAAGCAAGTGCAACTGCTCACCCAAGACTTTAATGACATGCCCATTTTCACATGGAAAGAACTACTATTAAATACATGAAAGCTGTATTTAATAGTAGTTATTGGATTATTTGGAAACAGAAGCAAAACCTGTCAGCTTAGACTTTGTAGCAGGCTGCTGTTTAAAAATATTAAATCACAGGCTCACAATTATAACTCTTCAGTGATTTTTTTCCCACTACCTTATGGCTCTAAACTTGAATGTGACTTCAAGGAGAGCACATTTTAGTTTTATTTATTCCTATTGCCAGGTGCTAATGGCTTGTGCCTTTAGTCCCAACTAAAGATCTATTGGGCAGATGTCTGTGACTTCAAAGCCAGCCTAGCCTATGTAGTGAGTACAGGCCATCTGGGGCTACAGATTGAGATCCTGTCTTTTAAAAAATAAAATAAGAAATTCCATACAGGGCATTGTTAACAAAATTAACTGTTAAGAAGGAGTCCGGGAGGCTCCTAGTCATTGTTCTAAAACAATATGCAGTCTGTTGGAAGGTGCTTTAAGCCTTAATATCACCTTTGTTTGCCATGTGGTGGTGCCGCACACCTTTACTCCAGAACTCGAGTCAGAGGTTCAAGGACAGCCATGTCTACAGAGTGAGTTAATCCTGTCTCAATAATAATAATAATAATAATAATAATAATAATGCCATTGCTTATCTCACCATCAGCACCACTGTTCTTCCATCTAAGCTTCCTTTAAAACCCTAGTTCCTATACCTTTCCTTTGTTCTGCAGTCAGAATTAGTTGTCTTTGGAATACATCATCCTTATTGCAGTATTCTGTAGAATGAAACGTACAGCACATCAACGTTGACCACTTAAGCAACACTTCTGCTAAAGATGACAGGCTAGGCTATCAGCTCATGAGTTGGCAAAGACAAGAAGACATAGTTATCTGTAAGGTTTCTCATAAAAACCTACTTCATAACTTTAAAAGATGTATCATCATGAAGTAAATGGAGAAGAATGCTTTGGTAGCTGTAGTAAAAGGAAACTTGAACTATGAAGTGGGCTGTTGCCTTTTAATGGTGATTTTCCTGCTTTGGCTAGATTGGCCAAGATCTGTGAAAGAGACCCAGGGAAATTTAGATTTTCTTCATTGTTCCAGTAACCATTATGAAAGTATTCAAAATTACGGTCTCAGATTTTGTTGCATGAATGCTTCTGAAGCCTTTGAATGGTTAATAAAGGGGTGCTGGTTTCCATAGCAACAACACCCTTATGTTTTCTCCTATTTAGAAACCAGCCAGTCTGCCAGCCTTACCTGGACCTTGACCAGCGAGTCCAAGCTGCTGCTAGAATCTGTGGCTCAGCTGTGGTAGATAGACTGTCGCACACAGAAAACTGAATAGTTGTGAATTCTGCTGTGACTTTCTGAGTCTGGGTCTGCTGTTTAAGTTAGCAAACACTGTGTCACTTTACTACAGTTTTCATCCTTTTCCCTCTGTCCACTACACCCTACTCCTTATGGCTCCCTACTTCCAGCCAAATCATCAAGATTAGTTCTACGTTTGTGACTTAATGAGGCACACATAGATGCATATATATTTAAATCTAGGGTCTTTTTACTAGGAGACAGTGGCTATTTGTTCTGAGTCCGGCTCAGAACATGTAACGTAATGGTTTTCTGCTGCATCTGTTCCCCTGCTTGCCTGATCATTCATTTTCCTTCTGAGTAAGATTCCGCTGTAAATATGTACCATGTATTCTTTATCTCTGTTAGAAGGCATCTAGACATGTTCAGTATCTTAGTTACTGTGAATAGTGTAGCAGTAAACATGGACAAGCAAATATCTTTGTGGTCTGTTGGCTTAGTCTTTCAAGTATATACCAAGTGGAATAACTGGGTTGTATGGTAGTTCTGTTTTTAATTTTTTGAGACTCCTCCACACTGACTTCCATAGTGGCTGCCCCAGTTCACACTCCTACCCACAGTATGATTCTTCTCCCTACATCTCACTAGTATGTTGTCACTTTCTTTTAATGCAGTTTTTGTTTTTTTAAGACAGGGTTTCTCTGTGTAGCCTTGGATGTCCTAGAACTCACTCTGTAGACAAGACCGGCCTCAAACTCACAGAGATCCATCTGCCTCTGCCTCCCAAGTACAGGGATTAAAGGCGTATGCCACCACTGCTTGGAGCCATGTTTTTTTGTGTTTTGGTTTTTGGGGTTTTTTTTTTTT
>JADRCC010389524.1:9002-24433 GCA_019843855.1 Hylomyscus alleni
TTCTCTTCCCTTAAGAAGCATCCCTCTCCTGGATTTTCTTAACCCACAAGCTATCCAGTTTCATCTCCTTTTATCACACCTACCAGAAACATTTGCCCTCAATGCCATTTGAGGGCTGTTCACAGTCTACAAAGGAAAAAGACAAGTGCACAAGCAAGTACAAACAAACATGACCCAAGGACTCACAAAGGAAATGGTGAACAAACAACAAAGTATTAATGAGTGTGTGACTTCAAGAACGATTTCATTGTCTAGAATACCGCTCACCTGGACCAGGAGTGCAGGGAGGTAAGATGAAAACAGCCATGACACTCTGATGTCACCGGCACAAGAAACAGCTGGTCTTGTGACAAAAAGCATTATTTCTATCTCCAAAGAATTTCACAGAAACTAATCTTCTCTCCTAAAGTACAATCTCCACTTCCATTACAGAATGCTAAAATAACAGCAGCACTCACATAAAAGAGAAGGTAAAGGTTGGGGGGATAGCTCAGTAGTTAAGAGTTCCAGAAGACCAGGGTTCAGTTCCCAGGATCCACACAGGCCTGCAACTGTAGTTCCAGAGGATTTGTAGCCTCTGGTCTGCAAGAGTGTGCACATTCCCCCCCCCCCAACCCCCGCCCCAGGCATACACATTTAGGTAAACATAAAGAAAGTAACTGAAATTGAAGGTTAATGTAGAACCAATGAGGAAACACATAATCCTCTAATTTGCTGACTTTGTGATTCTTTCTGCTATTAATGAAGAGAAATGAAATTTGTAAGACTAAAGATATTTGTGCCATCTTCCAAAAACAAGTTTAATTTCCCTTCTTAGCATTACAGAAGGTGAAGTGAAGGAATGAGGAAGAGGAGGATTGCTCTGAGAACAGTGATGGAAACTGGGAAGCCTACAGCTCATGAGCCCTCTAGAGACCTTCAACAGACCCACGTGCTAGCAAAGGGCCTCCCAACTGTCACATGGGTGCATGTTCCTCGTGAAAGGTGACCTAATTGGCTTCTCTTTCAAGGGGTGCTTGCTCTGCCCCTCTCCTCTGGCCTGAAAGCATGAGAACATGCACTTGTGTGCTCCTGTGGTCTTTCAGGGCCTCTGTCACCCATGCGGCATACACGGCAACCTCTTGTGCAGACTGCAGCCTTCCTTGTTAAACCCCAAGAAGGTCTGATGGCAGGGTAGTCATTCATTTCTGCCATTTCCTAGTGACCACTCCAGCAACAGTCCTTTGTCCATAGAAACTGTTCAACAGAGGGTAATTAAACTGAACTGGAGCACACATGGCCACACCAATAGAGATAGCATGGTCCTTTATGAAGGAAGGCTCACTCAGGTGCCAGCAAGATGGACTATGTTTCACAGAAGCCAGGATTCTTTCACCACTCACAAGGCCACGTGGCCCACCAGTTAATCCGCACAGGAATGATGGTTAGTCCACCGCTTCACAGATTCACATTTTCTTGAACTAGCAGAGTGACCTTCACAAATACTGTTTCACCGTCTTAATTTTTAAAACGTGAGCAAACTGTTCATTTTTCCTCTCTGGATTTAGCTTGCTGTTAGAGCTAGCACTGATACAGAATAATGAACACTCAATGAACTCTACCCATTGTGACGATTTTGACAAGCAACAAAATATTTTAACTAGTTTCCTACTATACATGTAATATTAACCCTGTATTGTGGCGGGTACATATTATACATTTATTAAACTGACAAATGTGTTAATTTTGGCATTTGAAGGTATGTGAAGTCCTTTCATATAGTGACTTCAAATAAAATTTAAAAATTTCAAAAACCTGGAGAATTTTATAGCAGCTAATTTCCAAACTAGGTTGGTTCATATTTGAAAGAATAGTAAATGGTCACCTACGGGGGGCGGGGGGGGGAGTTTTCTTCCTGTGGTTAAAATCAGATATTTAAATGATTAAATATTTAAGATTCTTGAAAAACAAAATCATTAAAGAAAACGAAGACAGAAACCTGGAAAACTCTTTGCTGCATAATATTTAGGGAGCAAACGCAGAAATATATGTACCCAACAATTATAACCAAATACTGAAAGGAGACAAGAACTGGCAAATACTAGGAAGAAGCTAGCTTCTAGGTTACATTTTAAATAATAAACGAAAGATAAATTTATTTAAAAATAAACAGTAGCCGGGTAGTAGTGGAGTATGCCTTTAATCCCAGCACTTGGAAGGCAGAGGTAGGTGGACTTCTGAGTTTGAGGCCAGCCTGGTCTACAGAGTGAGTGCCAGGACAGCCAGGGCTACACAGAGAAACTCTGTCTCGAAAAAACAGAAAAATAAAAAAACAAAAACAAAAAAGAGTAAGCATACTTCCCTAATGTTTCAAATGTCATTTGTACAACAAAAGTCAAAATGCTGTTTTTATTAACTGCTTGGCATTCTGATTTTAATCTACCAACAGTTTACTAAAATGCCCTAACCATATGTCCTTTGGCCACTTTAATAATGGACACTAAGTACTGAGTAACATCTTCAATACACTCATGAATAAACCAAGAGTACATGCTTCATGACAGTCTGAGCAAGTAAGGGAAAATGGAACAATACAGTGAGACATGCGGCCTTCAGAATCAGAACACAGAAAACCAAGTGCAAACATCCGGGTCTTTTTAGGAAAGAAAAGAAAAAGCTTCAGACTTCAACTGACTTGACGGAAACATCTAGGAGGAATTAAAAAGTAAAATCCTTGTATTAGGTCAAGTCAAATGACAGCACCATTTCTGTAGATGGAAAAACAGTAAAATGGCGGTAGTTTCACAAGTTTAAACCCAGTACATGGAGAACAGAAAGAACACTTTGTGCAAATGTCCTCAAAAGAATAAAATAGAGCCCGTGTCTCAAGACCTATGATTATTAGATACACTGAATAAATTAGTTTAACTCAATGGGGGATGCATTACACAGGGAGAAACAGGCTGGCCAAACGGAGCAAAGTAAGCAAAGACTGGTTAGACTCGAGAAGGAAAACCCAGCCTTAGTCATCCAGCGTGAAGTGATCTAAGCACATGGTGAGGTTTGGCAGTCTTTGTACCAGAGACGGAAGGAAGTGAATCACTAACAGTAGTTACCAGAATTAAAGTGTACACCTGCGCAGGTACTGTGCTAAGTCATCTGTGGTACACACATTATATGGCTCGTGCTGGGTAACCCTCCCAACCCCCATGAACAAGGTACCCTATTATACATTCCAACATGACACATGCTCCAACATGTTCTTTAATAATTTCTTACTCTCGTCTGTGTAACCTGTCTATAGTGAAAAGCATAGGCAAGATTGGAGAGTTTCTGACAGTGACCTTAAAAAAAAAAAAAAATCCTCAAGTGGGATTGAGAGACGCACAATGGGTAGTGTGTTTGCTCTGAAACCATGAGGACCTGGGTTCAGATACCCAGGATACTCAGCGCCATGTGAAAGCGAGGAGTGGAGGCACCATCTGTAAACCTCCCTTTCAAATTGCCCACCACTAAAGGACAGGGCTGGGAGGATCTCAGATGTTTGCTGGCCAGTCAGTCCAGCTGACATGGCGAGCTCTTGGCTCAGTGAGCAACCCTATCTCAAAAAATGGGTGAAAAGTGACAGAGAAGACACCCAGTGCTGACACCTGGCCTCCACTCCATACATGTGCACAGTCAAAAATAAAAGTACAGGCATACTCATATACCGCACACAGAGACAAATGGAATTTAAATACTATAAATCAGTTAACTGGCATTCTGATTGTTATATCCATCTCACCAACACTGTCAGGATGAGTCTGAGTGAAATGTCTAGAATGTAGTTACTCTGAGCTTCAGCAACTCCAAGTTTGACTCATTACGAGGTAAATCTACAACAGGATATGATAATTCCCATCCTGTGAAATCCTCTCAGGGATGGCTAGTCCTCTGCTTCCCAAGAGGACACACGTTCACACTATCATCTGTAGTCTCTTCTTTCTTCAAATCAGAGTGTAAGAATGAACATCAGAGGAACAAGATTTTCGGCTATGCTATCCTGGCCCTTAATCCTTTACAGGTCACATCTGCTGGCCTCAGTTTTCTCATGTGTGTACAAATAAGATGAATCATCTTTCCTTCCTTATCTATATTATCTACACTTCTTAAGTACAGCCCCTTTCGCATTCCATGGGCAATTCCTCCTCTGTGTCTGACTGCTTTCCTATCCACTTTCTGTCTTTCCCAACCACTACCTCTATACCTACCTCAGTAGAGTGCAAGGATCACGTCCACTTAGGACTTTAGCTTCCTACCCTACTCTCTATGGTACTGTGGATTATAGTTGTGTATATCTCTACACATGCAAGGTATTAAAGGCTAGTGCATATCTGAAGGCCCACATATAAGAGTGTGCGTTCAGTTCTACATTCAGTGCTAAGTTCAGACTGCAACTGCACACTGGTATTTTCCAAGTTCTGTCTGTTGCTTTCACTTGCTTGACGCTAAAATTTCAAACTCTAAGCCTAAAATTCATTCCAATAACCGACTCTGGTTGTAAAGAGGGACTAACTCATGGTACTCTAACAGAGATAATTTCTACCGGCCCAGTTAAACGAGTCTCTCAGACTTTTCACAGCCTTGCACACATGGGACTCTTAACAAAAATGGTACATGTTGCATTTTTCGAGCTTATTTTCAACCTTCCCCCACTCTCCACCTATTAATATACTCTGGAGCCAGTGTTTCATAGGATATTTCAGAAATGCTCCTCCAGTCAATGTACGTACTACCACTTACCGGCAAAAGCAATTCCGATCTCCTGCTCTATCTACCCAGTAGTCAGTAAGTCCCTCTATAACAGTGGATCTCAACCCATCGGTCTGCACAACCTTTGGGGGGGAGGGTGGAGGATTGGTCACATCAGATACTTACATTATGATTCATAACAGTAGCAAAATTACAGTTGAAGTAGCAATGAAATAATCATACGACTGGTGTTCACCACAATATGAGGAACCGTATTAAAAGGCTCAGCATTAGGAAGGTTGAGGACAACTCCTCTCTAACTCCCCACCCTACTTTCGAGGCACTGTATCTCACTGAACCTAGGACTCTTCACCTGGCTGGAGGCTGCCTGGCCCCGCAGAGATCCTCCTGACTGGCCCCAGTGCTGGGTCTATATACATGTGTGCCACCCTACCTAGCCTTTTACATACATAGTAAGTCCAGAATCTGAACTTGCTGAGCCATCTCCCTGGCCCATTAAATTCTCTTTATTTTAATCATATCCACCCTCTGTCCATTCCCTCCAAAACTTCGGAAATTTCCTATTATGTCCCATGTAAGAGTTATAGGTCCTGACCTTTACGAATGTGGCTATCAACATTTCAGGGCTGCCATAAGGATTAGAACTGAATGTGACATCACTTTTCTGTGATGCAGTTGGAAATCTTTCTTGTTGTGGCAGATGTCATTCAGAGAGCATAAAGATTTCTATCTCCTTGAAACAGGCAGCACTAATGTTGTAAATGTTAGCTAAAACTGGGGGCTTTTGAATAGGTAAACATGAAATGTGGATAAAATGCAGTAAGAAAATACACAGAAAATAACAACTTACAGGTAGTTTTTCATTTATCAAATATTTAATACTGAATTTTCCTAATACTTTATTACCATATGGTGCATCTTTCAACTAGTGTATGTATTTCAAGATTGTCATGCCCATTTACTTTTAATCCATGAACACATATTAACAGGAGAAGAGCATGAACCTTTAAATATTAACTCTTTATTCCAAGGTATTGCAGGCAGAGAGGAAGACATCCCCCCAACCCCCCTCAAAAAAGAAGTTATACAGAACATGTGCCTTCTACTACAGACACAGTAAGTATGCCATTGTTTACAGTGTTTGCTTTGAGATAGGATTCACTAAGCATGGCAGGCTTTGCCTGGAACCTATGATCCTCCTGTCTCAGCCCAGCCCAGCTGCATACCCTGATGCTAGCTGATTTCCTTTTTTCCTTCTTTTCTTCATGGTTATTTACAGTCCCATAACACTGAAAGAGAATAAGGGGGTGGTGGTGATGGTAATTCCAGCTTTCTGATTAGAGTCTTTGGGGAGTGGCAAGAAAATGCAAGGAATTTGAATGACTATAGGCATAGGTAAAGTGAGCACAAGGCAGAATTAGAAGAAAATTCTTAACAATTGTTGCTACCTTAGCAAAGATACCTCATATTGATATTCCCTTGGCTTACTGAGGTAAAGAAAACCTCTCAGCTTATTATATAGCAAATAATTATAATAACAACACTGTTTAACTTGGCCTTATTTGGCTGGCATCATAGGATGAACATATAACACAAAGATCTGAAATTCTCTTAAGTCTGAACATTTTGAGGGTCATGTTGAATTCTGCAGCATTTATAATTTTCAAGTGAGGGATGTTCTGTCTACTGAACATCCACACAAATACTGTCAAATATTAAAAACACCCAAAATTGAACCAGTTCTGGCCCCAGGCATACCAGCTAAAGGAGACTCAATCAGCACTGTTCTTTTATGGAAAGAACAGATAGGTAGGCTAATTAATCCTCCCAAGGTCACACAGGGAATAAGGGCAGAGCTAGGATTCACACCTGGTTCCAGTGAAATATCCCTCCACATCTCTATGGTCTTTGCATGTATTTAAAAGGACACTTGACCTCTCTGAAATGATCATCTATTTGGAAAGATGGCAATTCAGTAAAATAAAAATAGCCTACCATTAATATGAAATATTGCCCTGTATTACTGGAAATGCTATTACAGAAAGCACATTTACTTGAATCAGATAGCTGAGCACTTAAAAAATGGTCAACTGCTATAATAACCCCAAATCTGCAATGCTTTTACAGGTATTACAGAAACCCTACCTACACAGAGGGGAGCTAATATTTATTTAAAAGCAGATACTAAAATTCATAGAGTTCTAATCTTGAAGCACCTCCATTTTAAAAATCAGGGACTTTTGTTATCATCAATCTTTACACTGAAACTCATTAGGTAAAAGGTGTCATATTACATTATAGAAACAAGAAGAGGCAGAGGGTAAAAGTCCTATTAAGTTTACAATCCAAGAACAGAATCCTTCATTAAAAATGGATTAGGAAGCATAAGTTTGTTCTAGCAATAAGTCTATGCTCATGTTTTTCATAAAACATATATGCAACAGTATACAGGGACTCATTATATAAATAGCAATTTATGTCGCCCAGTGTCAAAACATCACAATGCTAACTCACCTATTCTGAAGGCAGCACTACTGCTTAGTCTTATAAATTATGATTCTGAACTCGAAGGACACTTCTGTTATTGCTTTACTAGCAGTCAACCCCTGGAGTATGGAGTATGGTACAAGACGGACATAGTATGCCAAACGAATCAACAGAACCCCAGTGCTGGAGAAAACACACAAAGAGAGATTTTGTAACCTCTCTAGTGTATGGCTATTACATAATTTAGAGCTGAAGCAAAGATGCTCTTGTAACTACATTCTGGAGAAGTGGCCTCTACAACTGAAGCCTATCACAACATTTCCCCTGCTTCAAACACTACGATAAATAAGTTAGAAAAGAGCCCTTTCTACTGCCCTAGTCACCAGGGTAATTTCGGTATGGAAAAGAATACTGCTTTATCTGAAAGTTATGACAAGGCAGGGCTAAATTTTAGGTGTCAGTATTTCCCAAAAATTAAAGAACAAAACATTTTGGAAACAATGTTGAAGAATATGATGCCTCTGCAGGTGGCTAAGGCTCAGGAAGGATTGGTTGTCCTACATTCACATACAGACTGCGAAACACAAGGAGTTCAATGCCTGTCTGGTTGAGGTGAAACTCTGGTTTGTTTTTTGTTTTGGTGTTGTTGCTCTTTAAAGAATAATTAACATAGAAACCTATTTAAGGAGAAGAATGTCTTTTAATAATCTTAGAGATTAATGTTGTTACATATAAAATATTCCCTCACAAGGAAGAGGCGACTTGCTATCTAAGATGCAGAACCCAGGCAGGAGCTTAGATTTCGTTTTACATTTTATACAGGGAACTTTCCTGTCTCTCCCCATCATACCAAGTACGCACTTAAAAATGATGGTTTTCAATGTATTCTTGACAATTCATTGCTGTACTTCATCTTGAATGTACAGAACCACAAAAGGTATTTATTACAAAAGAAATGAAGGCAAACCTTCACAACTGATGGCTGCAGAGCTCCTGGTGATACATACTCCTGTGGGCAATAGTCCTGTGGTGGGGTCAGCTATAGCTGCATATGCTTACAGCACTCCCTAAAGACGACAGAGTCCTGGGATAAGGTCTAAAATATAAACACTGTATTTCAAACTTTAAACAAGAGTGATCTGACCATGGATAACTACGCATGTATTATTGGCATTTCAGGTAAAGCCACAGCAAAGCTTGTGTAATGCAGTCTTTCCTGCCTCAGACTATCTGTTACTTAACCAAAGCTATAAAGTTGCAACTAGAAACAACTCATTAATTTGACAGCTGTTGCCACACTCACACAAATAAAACTTCCTACATTTATACAACATAATTACCCTTCTAAATTGCCATTTTTGAAATAATTCTAATTCCCAATTCCCAGATTTAAAAAGCAAAATTTAAAACTGTTATTATTAAAAGACCAAAGAAAAGCACCACCCCAGCCCCACCACACAGAGGCAAATCATTCTCTCCATAGAATAAAATTCTGTAGAGCTATTATCTATATGGATTTTAAAAATTAAAGCCATTCTCTTAACAAAAGAGGAGGAGGAAGAGGAGGTGGAGGTGGCGGCGGCGGCAACCTCCCCCAAATCATAGTGCAACTCTGAAAGGTATTTTCAGATTTTAAAAATACTAACGGTCTTACATATCCAGTAGTTCCAAGAAAGTATATGAGGGCAGAGAGAAGCTTCCTTAATCACTGCCAAATGATATTGAATACAGACTCTGTAGGACATTAAACACCTTGTATTTTACACGGATCTTGGGCCTAGCTTCTGAGACGCTCCTGTGCAGTGCCCAGCTGTTTTGAGTGATTTATCCACAGGAGTTTAATTTCAATTGTGTGTGGGGGAGTGGGAGGCAGTGATTATACCTTCCCCAAATCTTTCCAGCACATTAATGAATATTTTAAGGAATAGCCTCCCAACTGAGATTAATTTGTTTAGCAAATATTCTCCTTTTAATTCTCCAATGGCAATCACTGATCCACCACACTTTCAATGGAAGTGCACAGACCAAGCTTACAATGGAACCTCACTCACTTTAACCCTGAAAATACCACAGAACCAATGTACCCTGCCCCTTGACAATCTCTTCAAAAGAATGCAGAACTGAAGGAAAGCCACATCCCACATCCTCCCTTAAATGCATGGACCAACTCCTTCAACTCTTTTGGGATTCCTATCTCCTGGTTCCAAACCAGAAATGAGTATTCACTTCTCTACATTATCAAACCCTTAGGTTTCAGAATTTCAGAAGTGGTTAAATCTATATCTACACCTATATCTAGCCTTTTTTTTTTTTTTTTTTTTTTTTTTTTGGTATTTTCGAGACAGGGTTTCTCTGTGTAGCCCTGGCTGTCCTGGAACTCACTCTGTAGACCAGGCTGGCCTCGAACTCAGAAATCCACCTGCCTCTGCCTCCCAGGTGCTGGGATTAAAGGCGTGCGCCACCACCGCCCAACATCTAGCTTCTTTAATATAGAAAACAAGTAAGAATATTGCAAGGAGAGAGTGTATGCACCAGATGGTGGATTATATGTTCAAAGACTGCGATAAAAAAAAAAAAAGGAACAGGGTGGAAATTTTAAAATATTAATCTCTGTATTTCGACTCCTTAGAAGGGTAGAGTATATAAGTATGAAATGGAGACATCTCAATCAAATGAAGGGCTTGTAGATCACTACCAAGTCAAATATAAGCTTGACTGTATAATAATATACACTAAGTATAGAAGGAAGCAAAGACACCAAACTGATGGGGGCAGGAGGACTAATTAAGGAAAAGCACTCTGCTTGAAGACTGTCTCTGATACCAGGAAAACCTGGCCAACCGTGGAAGTTGAGTATAATACTTGAAGACACCAAAAAACAAAAACAAAATAACAAAAAACAAAACAAAACAAAACCAACCAACCAAAAGCCCCCCCTTTCTGCATGGGTCAATGCTTAAGGCAACCAGGGGGAGGGGAAATCATTCCTACAGAATCTGAAACTGAGAAGATCTTGGGGTGAGTGTGTGTGTGTGGTGAGCGTGGGGTGGGGGAAAAGATGGGGGACCAGATCATCCTGCTTAAAAACAAAGAACACTTTTGAATTTCCTATCATTTAAATTGAAGAACACGCATAGGTAGTTCTCTAAGTCACAGAACTGAACATCAATTACTCGTACGGTAACTAACTACAACCTTCCTGCTTATATAAATTGCTATAGATACGCAACCATGTGTTCCCCAAAAGGCTAAAATCTTTCTTAAGGAAGTCTTGTCCCTCAAGTCTACAGGTCAGTGATGAAACACATTAAGAGAGATCACCAGGTATCCTTCCATGGAGATCGATAGGATGACGCTAAGGGAACTTCATTATTCTTCAAATTTTTTCCATAGGAAATGAAATAACCAGAGCTAAAAAATACAAAGGGGCAAAAGCACAGAACAGTGGTCAACATGATGGTCATGCCCCTAGCTTAAAGAAGCTTTAAAGTTCTATTGATCTGTCTGTCTCCTTCCTATAATTTCAAAGAACACAAATACTTAGGAAGGATATGAGAAGCCCACTAGCATGCCACTGGCTCTCAATCAGAATGTGAGTCTTTTTAACGGCAGAAAAGGAAGCCACCTCAAGAAGACATGGGTGCAATGCATTCTTAGCAGAAAAAAATGAACAAGGTCCCAAAGGTAAGAATAAGGCTACAATGTTCAGAAGTACAGAAGGGTCAACTTGCTAATGCATAAGCAAAAGCCACCTGCCAGTTAGGTCCTGAGTTAGAAAGGCTCAGACATTAAGGAGCTCCCAGAACACAGCAAGGAATTTGGTTGCTGTTCTACTATGCACAGTTCAACTTGGGGTATACGATTATTATGGCTTCTGTGAAAGTAAGGGATGATGGAAGTGTTCTGTAGAATTGGAAGTTTAACTTTAAAAAAGGATTGATTGGTTTATTCTTATATGAGGAGGTGAGCATGACTGGTATGAGCAGGTATATATGAAAGTAGAGACCAGAACAGGGTGTCTGATCTCTTAGCTCTGGAGGTACAGGACAGTGTCTGATCCCTTAGCACTGGAGGTACAGGACAGTGTCTGATCCCTTAGCACTGGAGGTACAGGTATTTTGCAGGACACCTGGCTTGTGTGGATTTTGTGATCAGTTCTATGGTCACCATGATTCAGCAGTAAGCACTCTTAGCAGGTGATCTAAGACAATGGAAAGAATTACCAAGAGACTGCATTAGCCAGCATTACTAACCCTAATCCATGCCTTCTCACTCCCGGTGCGAGCTGGTCTGTATAAAAACTTTCAAACATGGACATCAGTGAATCATGAAAAATAGGATGACTAGTGACCAAAAATAGAGGTGACTAACACAATCGGGGAAAAACAAAGCACATTCAAACCATAGTGATTCCACCACGGAAATCAATCCCTTCATGAAATCAGAAGGATTAAATTATACTGAAGAGTGGCCATTGGCCTCTGCTTCGTTTTCTTCTAGTGGGTATAGAAAGAACTTGTGGGTGGACGATTTCGTGTGAATCTGTAACTGAACCTTTTTTGTTCCTGTCTCTTTGTGGTTATTCATGGTTATTCTCCCAATTTGTTAGATGTTATGACTCCAAGGAAGTGCTACACTGCCCTTACCATCCCCGAAAGACAATTTGGTTGAGCTTTTAGACTCATGCCTTTTGGCTATGGGAAAGAGGCTATGTGTGTTGTTTGTCTGTCTCAATGACACAAATAAGAGTTGCCAAAAGAAGCAATGGAACCTGTACACTGTCAGAAAAGTTCCATTTCTGCCATACAAAAGTAAAAATCATTTTGGTACAGAGTCTTAAACTCCAAATAAAGAAACTCTGGATGGATACTCGCAACATATTCTCTAAAAAACTGTCACATCTGTGTTGCAAGGACAACAGATGCTCAGCGTGGGGTCCATCACTACCACTACGCAAGGTGTCCATTTGTAAACTAAGCTGTTGTCTAGGAATCCTGGGACAGTCCCTTGGCTGCATGAACAACTAACACCTGCATTTACAGTTGTTTTTTGGCTTGTTTTTAGTGATCTGTAGCTGGAGTTGGTCTAAGGCTATTAGAAACATTAAAAACATTATTTAAATAACCAGAAGTAAATATCAAGCCCAACTAAATAAACAAAACTTTCACAGATAGCAAATGGCAAAAGTTGGTCCAAATCACACATCGTAGTTGTCACTTTTTTTTTTTTTAAGGGAGGGGAAAGAAGGACAGGGAGGACAGAGCATTTCACAAAGATTATCTGGTTTCCATAACTTCAAAAATTTAACAAGTGACCTTTTAAAGAGGAGTCTGCTTATCCTTGGCCTACAGTAAACAGTTCGTAAGTTAGCTCTGTTACTCATTGTAAGAACCTCTACATCTGCATGCATGTATATGCATATGCAATGCAAAGACTTAGACACAGAGCCTTACACAAGGAGAGTATCTGAAAACCTTAATTATGAAAGGTTCCTTTACAACTTCTGAGCCAGGAGGATAATTGCAGAACCCTAAATCCCAATCTCTCTTCCTCAAAGCTTAAAACCACAGGAAGTACAAACAAAGCCACACATGGCTTCCAATATTATAAGGAGAATACTATCGACTTTGAATGACTGTGCATAATAAACACCACAAACCAACAGGGCCCCCACCCTCCATGAGTCTGTGGGCACTAATCATACCCCACCCGAGTCTGTGGGAGAAGAGGCTTAAGAAATCTTGTGAAAAGGAGGAGATCAAATGGCACAGACAAACCAGATGAAGTCACTCATAGAGGGGTAAAAAAATCAAATACCAAGTGCCAAAAAGATGAATATTCAAATATGGATGGTCATGGTAACACCCAATTACACAGGAGGTTGCAAGGCAACAACAGCAAGGCAAATGGCACACTCACATAAACAGTGCTTATGGTGAAGCATCAGACACAACCAGGAAGGAAATTAAGGATGCTGTAAAAACCAAAGAAACAAACCAAGAACTATTTTAGTAAGGCATTCTTATTATATCACGAACCCAGTCCACTATGTAAGAGCATGGTAGGAATTTACAGAGTGGAGGTGGAAATCATCCGCACGCTACCCAAAAGAACTGGAAATGTACTCTGAAGATATATCTTAGTAATATGCAATACATATGCACAGGGCTATGCTCTGCAGCATCACTTAACCTTCAGAATGCTGGGAGCCTCCTTAAGCTCCAAACAGAAGGCAGTGGTTGCAAACAGAATGGCCCACAGATCAGCACACAACACATCTATGACAGGTAGGATGCCGTCTACCAGCCAATATGGTGGAGTTTCTAAAAATATATCAAGTACAGTGCCAGCCTTAGTGAAGAATACAAGAAAAAGATGGCTATGCAAGTCAACTTATTTGGGGGAGTGAGAAAAGAAAAAGAAAAGCAGAAGAAAGGCTACTTGTAAAAAAGAAGCACATGAGAGAAAAGAAGACTGTTCTGGGTACGTATGCACCAAGAGGAGCCAGATCCCCAGAAGCATGCATTAAACCGGGACAGGAGAGTAAGATCGGAAGCCGCAAAGGCAGGGGGGCAAAAGTTGACCATAATTCTGAATATTCAAGGGAGTAAGGCTGTTAATAAAATTGGAACTTATTTTCCAGACAATGTAAGTGATTGAGCTTCAATCAACTGTCTTTGAATATCTCAAATTAGGACTAAACATAACTTGGTAAGCTGAACCAGAAAGTCTCCTGAACATCCCACTATTTCTATTTCTGACCATATCCCTCTCTTACATCTCTCAAGAGTATCACCCCCATCCCACCCCCTGTAATCTAAAAGCAATCCTCCAAGTACAGTTCCCAGAGTAACAGCATCAGCATCACTTTGGAGCTTGATAGATATGTACGCATGAAACAAAATCAGGAACTTCTGAAGGCCCTGCCAAGCCTTCCAGGAGAGTGTGGACATCCTTAATTTCTCAGTTATAGACTGAGCTATTTCTCCTCTCAAACTCCAGGAGAGTGTGGACATCCTTAATTTCTCAGTTATAGACTGAGCTATTTCTCCTCTCAAACTCCTATGCACAACAAGCCTTATGTTCCAATATGACTTTTCTAGCGATTACATCTTCAAAGAACTAATGGAAGTTTTAGGTGAGATAAAATGGTGGGGCCTTAATCAATAGAGCTGCCACTGTGAGAAATAACCCAGGCTGTGCTGTTTTCTTACAGTAGCACCAGGAGACTAACACATTCCTTTTACTTCAAACAAACAAACAAACAAAAAACCAGTTTGTATGGTTTGCCGCTTGTCATATGGACTGAAGGCACCAGCAACCATCATTCAGAACTATATCTGAAATTCTTTTCAGTGTCTGTTCATCAAATCAATTTTCACAGTGTTCAGATGGTAAAGGATTATTCTGTTCCTGACCCCTTTGACAAGACAAACCCATATAATTCAGCAAAGCTGTAACAAACCCGTGGCCTCTGAGATATCTACAATCTATCCTTTTTGACTCATTCCTCTTAAAGACTGCACACCATTTCTCAAGCATCTGTCTCCTACAGCAAACATACAAGACAGCAAATATGTGCATGACTACACTTGTGTTCTACATTATGGTTAAAATGTAAAACTATATGTTATTTCCTCTTTCATGTAATACAATGGAACGATCGTTGAACCTTGCAAATCATTTCCTACAAGGAAGTTATAGCAAAATAACACTATACTAAGTATACCCTTTATTAAAAATACTGATAAAACCATGAATGCTAGCCTACTAGTCAAATATATAAACCACAAACCAAATATAAACTAATAGGCTTAACAGAACTCTTGGCAGAGGCTTCTGTGTCTCCATGCTTCAACACATGGCACCATTTTGTACATTCTTAACATGAAATTGCATGATCTGGGGAGGGCTTCATACTTCATGTACATATTATATGCATGTAAACATACACTTACATTTACATAGAGACCAGTGTCTCTATAGTGGCCATGCATACATATAGTAAAAGAAAGCAGCTGTGTAATTTAGAAAAAGCACAGTCCTACCTCTATCAAAATAGTAAATTTTATTCTAAAATTTTAAATGTTAATGAAATATAATTATCTTCCTCTTCCCCTTTCTCCTTGTAAACCCTCCCATTTCCTCTGTTACTCCCTTTAAAACACACACACACACACACACACACACACACACACACACACACACACACA
>JADRCC010389533.1:2562-26478 GCA_019843855.1 Hylomyscus alleni
GAGAGAGAGAGAGAGAGAGAGAGAGAGAGAGAGAGAGAGAGAGAGAGGAGAGAAAATAATGTCAAGTCTGTGCTTTTGATCTTTCAAAGCAGACGTCAGAATCACATGTAACAAAATGGAGCTTTTAAAGAAGAGAGTTTAAAACTTAAGAATACGAGCTCTTGTGCTTTCCTGTGGCTCGTGAAGACTGTAACATCTTGCTGTCTAAGGAACCCACATGCTGCTGGGGTGTTAAAGATAGTGATGCAGGAGATGAAACCAAGAAAGAGAAAAGGGAAGTATATGGAATTCATAGAGATTCATTCATTACTCCAAAATAATTAAATCAAATGCCTCCTATCCCCCCAGGAGAGATTATGATTTATTGAGGTCATGATTAGTCAGGTGATTTTCTGTGGAAAGGAAATATACACAGAATATCCTCCCTCCTCCTCCTCCTCCTCTGCCCGTTATCACCATGAATTAGTTGTGGGTGCTGGGGAACAGAGTGACAGCCATCTAGCTGGAGTAAGAAGGGCACCTTGGTTGTGTTACACCTGAAGTTTGGGTTTAGTATTGCTTCACCACTGAGTCTCTGGAGGATATGTCTGGGAACGTAGCCTGTGCCTTGTTCCTTTGTGGTCCATGCTTGACAGCAGGAGTAGTGAGGCTGTCTGCCAGAAGGACAGGAAGTGCCTCTATCACACTGTCTGTCAACCGCAAAGGTCCCTGCACATGAGTCCTGTGCGGTGGTGGGAGGCCAATCCCACGAGGGGACACAAATGTTCCATCTCCCCAGTTCCTACAAAAGCTGAAAGAACTGGACATGAAGCTGCTCAGATTACCAATGAGCCAAGACATGGAATGACCTGAAATGTAATTTCTGCATCTAAAAGAAATATGCTTAAAAGTGAAGTTCATTTGTGGGAGAAAAGAGGAGGAAAAACAAGAGGGGGGAGGGGGAAAGAACGCTCTGTTCTTGTGCTCTTGACTTTGATGTATGGGAGAACGGCACCTCCCTGTACCTGTCAACCTTTGGCTTGGCCACACGATTGCCCTGGCCAACAAAATCACATGTGTTATAACTTTCTTCAAAATTTTATTTATGTGAAAAAAATTTCCTTAGGAATATGATAAGCAAATTCATAATAAACCATTGAGTTAGAATGGCTTTGGCATCAAATTAAATAAAAATTTAAGAGTAGCTCCTCAGCTGCTGTATACTATATTTCAAATTTCTAAGAACCACAGTTTCTAAATGAGATATGTCTCCCATAGGCTTATGTATTTGGACATTTTGATCCCTGGTTAGTGATAGGATGTCCTTTTCATCCCTTTTTGGTTGGCTCTAACATATCCAAACAGGATGGCAAGGTTCCTGATTTTCTCATTTTCTCTGGGCTCATTACCATTGTAAGCTCTGATATCTTTACTCCAGACAATGATCCCTGAACATTGGCCCTCAACATTGTCTATTGAAAGAACAAACAGCTTTTCATTCCTCTGGGAAAATTCCAAAGCCAATTTTTCAGTTCTGCTGAGCTTTGGAGTGACATGGGGTAGGGTCCCATGAGTAGAAGTGAATGTCACACAACTCTCCCTGGAAGATGTGGAAGTGTGTGCAGCCAACTGTGCTATTGCTGCTGAACCAAGAAACTCCAGAAGATGCAGAATTCTGGGTGTGGCAGCAGCAGTAATGTAGAATACAATGAGGCACAGCCCCAGCAGTGGCTTCTCACCTTTTTGGTCCATCATGGGCACCCATAAAGCTGGCCTGATACAGATCACAGGAGAAATTAGAGCATTAATTATTAAACTGATTTCAGGGATCATTACTCTTCTATAGATGGGAGAACGTGAATACATCTGAGAGAGAGGGAGAGAGAGAGAGAGAGAGAGGAGAAAATTGAGGCAGATTTAGAAAGGAGAAAAGGGATTTAATTACAGATACAAAACAATTTGAAAATTACAAGAGTGCATTGACATATTTCATGGTTTTAAAATAAGCTTGCTATTCAGTAAGAATATGGGTTGTTACAGGTGTTTTAAAAATAGGAAGCGTGAAGAGAGCAAGGAAACCGAAGAAACAGGCAGACTGTCAAAGAACAATTCTCCTTGAAGCAGGTAGCCTCAAGATGGTTTCTGGGGAACATGGATCTAGAGAAGCTTCAGATACTTTTCAAGCCTGTCCTCTCAGAGTTTTAAAACAGAAGATCTCTCTGCTATTTAAAGAGTTGCCGGACACTGAAATAAAATGAAAGGCGTCCTGATGTTAACAGTGTACAGCATCCCTGCAGCTGACCTTGACCTCACTCGGTTCTGACGTTTGAGGAAGACCCCAGAATCCCCAAGTCATAAGCCATTATCACTCACAAAAACAGAATAATAACTATTAATAAAACATTAGTAAATGAGATCTAACAGTTTATGCATATAAATGTGCCTACACATTAATGATAATCAACTCCCCCCCTCATAAACACACACACAGACACACACACACCCTTGGTTTTAAACTATTAATTGAAGTTAGTGATTTTTGACAATCTTCCCTAGTAGGAACTTGACATAAGTTTCTAAGAATAGTAGGGCAATTTTGTGTCCCTCGTGGAAATTCGAGAATGGTTCCTCTCATGGACTTGCTCAGTCATGATGCAGGTTGCTTCTGAAAGACAGGAAGCCTTGCAAGACTCGCAATATTGCCTCATATTGCTTTATTTGAGGTAAATTAAACTGAGATTCGCACACTCTCTAACAAAGGACCTCCTTCGATGTATCTAGACTAACCACACCTCAGTATAGAAAAATACTCAGTTCAGTCTAGGAGTATTGAGGATTGGTGATGGATCTGATGGCCCTAAGACACTGCACACCCATGTTGAGGATTGGTGATGGATCTGATGGCCCTACGACGCTGCACACCCAATAACAAAGGTCATAATCCTCAGAGGAGCTCCTGTCTACACCCTTAAAGGAATCATTAAAGAATGAGGGCTGTGCCATATCTGTCACATAATCCAACATGCAGAGAGGGTTGGTGTATACCCATTCAAGTATCATAAACCGTATACAAAGCTTGCCTTCTCTGTCCCAAATGCCTGTAGTTCTGCATGATGTCTGCATACACTGGACATCATATACTATATGAATATGTACAATTTTTATGTTTTTATGTACCTGTTTACATTAATCTAACATTTAAAAATAAATCTTCATTTGGACATGAATGCCCAGACTTGTACATATATATATATATATATATATATATATATATATATATATATCATAAATGCATATATAAATACCTATGCTTTTCTTATAGACTCTTCACTTCATCAAATAGAAACAGTGAGATCTAGGGGAGATAGTCTCCTTGAAAGCTGTGTTGAAAATGAGGGAAGTACACCTTTTCATTCTCATGTGTACTCTTGATAGGGACAGAAAGAACACCAGTTTAACATAACAGGAGTGGGTTGCCATGACAAAGAGCCACGTTGAGCAGAACCACAGTTTTGGATACACAACACATGGCCTCTGAGCTAAAGAACCCCCAAAGAAGTGGAAATTGTGGATTTGACACTGTGGATGCAATGCGTTAGAAGGCAAACTGGCCCTGGTGATGTGTGTGCAGGAGAGCTGATGGGCTGAATAAGTCAGCTACCACCCAGGTCCAGCTCCAGGGCTTTGAGTTGGCCCACCCCAACGTCTACCCAATCTGTGAACTGCTAGAGCACATGAAGGGGCTGGTCCTGCAGAACCAAAGTTTCAGGATCTCCATGACACAGGACAACAACAGAGTATCTAAGAGGAACGCCAGTGAGGATTAAGTATTAATAGTGTAGCGAAGCCAGAGGCCTTGAACCAGACCAACAACTCATTGCAATGAACGTTTTGTAAGTAAAGATGTTTAGGCAAAAGGCTATATTGTGTGACACACTGCAACTTCCAGTGAGATGTTTTTGTTTTGTTTGGGGGCGGGGAGCTGCAGAGGCAGGGGTGGATATAGAGGGTCAGAGAGATGAGCTGGATTGTGGTGTATGAATGTGAAATTCACAAAGAATCAATACAAAGTGTTTAAGAATTCCACCCTCCCCTCTTAATTCAGGAGATTCAGACTACCCTACTTTTTAGCTTGGGGGATCTAGGACATGAGAATGAACTTGTGCCTGCTTCTCCAGACTAGTTCAAGGACGCTTGAGAAGCTCAGACACTGACAGCCAACAGTGAAATCTCTGCTGAGACCCTTAGGAGTTCACTTGTGCCGGAATTGTTACATTTTGCTGATGTTAACCATGGCCTTGTAATTATACGTGAGTTGTACAACAGCCACAATGTAAGGGAAGAGCAACTTGAGAGAAGGCAGAGCTACCCCACAGAGAAAAAGCAGTTCTCATCTGAACCAGGTCTGGAGAACTCTCTCTGGTCCGAAGGTCATCCATTAGCATCATAGCTCCTCCATGGGATCACACATTCTCCAATGAAAAAGAAAAATGACAGATGGAAATATCCTTAAGTGAGAAAGGCAGAGATAAGCATCTACATCTTAGGGATGCTATATACATCTAATAGGCCATCTTGATCCCCAACTTACTCCATGCATTCTTTAGTTGGCACTGTTGCCAAACTGATGAATACAGCAGCTTGGCTAGGATGCATACCTGCATGTGCATATGTGTATTTCAATAGGGATGTTAATGCAGTTTGTGTGTCTGCATCACAAAGTGTTCATCGTGTTAGCTTGACTGGCAGGGTGCACAGGCAGGGGCTTTGGAGGTGGGCAAGTCAAAGTCTGATGCTGGGCTCTGCTAATTTATAAGTTACGTCACCCTTGACAATTTACTCAGTCTCTCTCAGCCTCATTTCTTCATCTGCAAGATGGGGATCACAGTGGTACCCCCTTTCTCCAGCTGCTGAAAGGAGAGCAGGAAGTAACATGTATAAGGAACATCACACCCAGGCATATTATCTGGTCAAAGGAAAAAAAGTGTTTACATCTCGTTAAAATAAACATTTTATTTAAAAATATATGCATTTTTTTTTTTTAAAAAAAGGACACATGCCAACTTTGGTATTTTAGCCATTGCTTCTTTGCTTTCCCAGTGAGCCACATTTCTCTCAGATTATACTGAGCAAAGGAGACCAAGATGAAAACACCACCACATAGAGGCTGAGAGAACCATGCTTGCTTCCTTGTTCTTTCCAGAACACTGCTTTGTGTTCCAGTAAGAGTTGGTCTCCCAGAAACCCTTTGCCCTTGGTCCTTTTGACAAGGTCATTGGAACAGAGCCCTGGGAGCAGTGTGGGTCTTGCTCCTTTGGAAAACATTTAAAGAGTTTTTCTGGATCCGTTTGCTGTGCTCCTTAGCCTACAAGGCCATCTAAACTATCCAGTGGAAGTGCAGCCTCCCGATGCCCATCATGGGACCCAGAGCCCTGCAGGGGATTGCTTGTGGGAGCACCATTGGTTCCTTATAATCAGAAGGGAACTTGTTCATGCTCATTGGATCCCATGGATCCTAGAACAACATCCCTGCCAGGAAGCCACAAAGGTCTTCTCAAATTCCTTCCCGTCTTGAACCCATTTCCTTACAGATTGTCCTCTCCTAGCCAGGGCCTCTGGACACACCTGACCATGTTCTCAGCACAACGGGACCGTCTCTTCCATGTCTGTTGATGTCGTCTGTCTAGGGAAGTCTCAGAAGTATCTGCCTCCGAACCTCCCTGCGGGTTTGTGTTAGACTATTCGGGACTCTAAGTTTCTTTATATCTGACAGCAAATTGTGCCCCAGCAGTTTTCTTCCTGTAGAAAATGCAGCAAGGAGCTGAGGAGAAGCACCAAGAATAAGTGGCCTCTAGTCTCTTCCAAACTTTTCTCTTGAGGAAAGGAAGCTCACTGTGGATACTCACCCCTCCCCCACTTCATTTCTGTCCCTTTTGCCCAGATAACTTAATACAGTGACTTGGGATCAGGCACACACACACACACAAAAAAAACCGTTCCTTTTACAACTTTTCTTATTTCCAAAGGGTTTCTCTATCTGGCAAAACAGCCCCAAACCTCCCCTCAATGTTAATTAATGTATAAGAGGCAGATCAACTATTGCCCTGTGACCCAGGGAAAAGAGACAAGCTTGTGTGCTGATAGCTTTTCATGAAATTTTTTTTTTTTTTAAAAGAAAGCAAAACCAAAAACTTGTGTTTCTGGAAAAATCAAGATCCCTTCATCACTGCTAAGCGGATTTGAGTGCGAAGGGCGGGGAGAGTCTCAGAGGGTCTCAGCATTCTTGCTTAGAGGAGCTGTGATCCCTCAGACGGTCAACAGCCAATGCTGACTGAACCCCTGAAGGTCTGTGTGCTCTGTGGCAGCAAGTGGCCAACCCCTGGATAGTACAGGTCATGTGGGAGTTTTCAGCCTTACTAGCTCTAGGAAAGCAGATTGAACATACAATAAATAACTTTTGAGAAGAACTGTTTTAAAAGCTTGGGGTAGATTTTATTCATTTTTGCCCCCAGCTAACGTTTGTGAAAGGCACAGGCTGCAGGTCTTTAGACTCAGACTCTCCAGATAGAGAGTGTGTTGATGTTCCTGTTTACAGAGGGAACGGCTGCTGTCTTCCACGCTTGTATCTCACTTTTTATACTATGACATCATAGGTCAACCAAGAGACTCATGGGTCAAGAAGCTGGGCTATGGTTTTCTTTTCTCCTTCCTTTGCTTCCCTGCCTCCTCCTTTTCTCCTCCTCTTGCTCCTTTCTTTCCTCCCTCCCTTCTTTCCTTCCTCTGTCCCTTCCTTCTCCTCTCCTCCCATCTTCTTACTCCCTCGTCTTCCATTCCTCCTTTTCCTACTTCCCCTCCTTTCTCCTTCACCTTTTCCCCCTAACCCCACTGTCTTGATAACACTGTTATAGCACAGGCATAATTATTGAACCCTAGTTTACTGGAAGAACTTGCATGGGTAATATTTGGACTCTTTTAGATCTAGAAGGACCTGTAGAAGGACCTACAGTAGGAATGGCTGCCAAGACTGAGCTTACTACGGGGATATTACAGACCTCCTAACTATGTGGTCACTTGAGGCTCTAGGAACACTGCTAAACCCAAGGGTGACCATCTCTGCCCACCTCTTAGCTCGAATTGTCACCACAAGAGGACATGGCTGATTATTAAAAGAACTTTAAAACTGCAATAGGAGAAAGCTGAAGAAATGTATTTGATCTGTCTACATCAATCTTCTCACAGTTGTCTCCAATCTGCTACCTGTGCCATGAAGACAGGGTTCATACACATGGCCGGGGGAGATTGCAGGCACAGGCTGAAGCCAAGTATCCAGGGACCCATTCTAGCTGTATTGGTTTGCACTAGCAGACCAGAGCCATCTTCCCTTTCGTCTAGTATGAAGTGTATGTATCAGTTTGAATACTATTTTAAAAAGTTCCCCACAGTCTAGCTAAAAATACAGAGCTGTCTAACCAATTGCCAAGACAGGAATTTCCAAAGAGAAAAATTATTAGCATTCAGATGAGGGTCTCGGAGGCAGAAGGACACTGTGTGGATTTGTTTTCCAAAGAAGCAAGAAGGGGATAACATACATGGTTCAGCCGAAGCCTAAAAAATATACAGAGCGGGAAGCTTCATCCAGACTCAAATGAAATATCAGCATCGGAAGTCAAACCCGTGTTTGGAATGTGGCAGGCAATAAGGTTCCTCCCCCAGCTTCATCTTCATGCTAAGCTTTGCCTCTGGATCTGTGGTTCTGATTGCGGACAAGCACAAGGAGAAGTGTATCACGCAGATCCTTTCAAGCACAATGCAGATCAAGGAATGTCAGAACAGAGTTCATGCTCCCTTTAGACTCTTCTGTAAGAGAAGGCACCAGCCTCGGCAGCCACTAATGGTGAAATCACTCTGTCCTATCATGTCTGAATTCACTGCCGGGCTTTGTCCTTTCAGATCCATACTCATCGCCAGGAGGAGCTTGTTCACTTGCAGCAAGTGGCCATGAGCATTGGGTTGAAGTCCTTAGTCATATACAGAGAGGCAACATGGGGTCTGGTTGATCAATCAGCAACTCATAGTGAAAAAGGCCACACATCATTCACAGCGGACTGAGGGTCAGAGGCCCTCTGAATGCCAGCTTTCAGATATGCGGGCACACGCACATTTGTATACCAATGTGTATGTGTGTATACACATACGCCATACTCACATGTATAGAACTACACGTGTGTGCACATCTGTGTTTTCTTTCCTACAAAAAGATCTGGTGGCTTCCAGAGTAGCAGTCACCAAAAACACGCAGTGTTCAAACAGTTTTTTTTTTTTCACAAGTTGACAATGGAATGATTTCTAAATCTTCAGTTATAAAAAAAAAAAGACAACTCAAAAATTCACAACATTGTTGATTATTTTTTCTATAAGTGCACAGTGAACTTTTTTTTTTTTTACAAAAGAATAAAACAGTGCCTTGGTGACTTAAATTAAAACAAAACAAAACAAAACAAAAAACAACAGCAACAGCTACTTTCTACAGCATGCAACATTGTAATTCTTGAATTGGCGCCACAGCGAGCCTCTGAGAGGCTCGGGCAATCTGTGTTGTCTTCCTCAGTACCCAGTGCCCCAACCAAATACAGAGCAACAAGGAGAACTCCTCAAGACTATGGTCCTTCACTCTCCTGTTGTTTACAATGTGCAATTGTGCTCTCATTTGGAAAACTGACTGAAACATTCTCTACTATACAAGGCACCCTGACTTATCTTCACTCTGTAATGATTTCCAATTTCTCCAGAGCAACGCAAAGATTGTCCATAAATCAAACAAGAATTTAAAAAAAAAAAAAGAAAAGAAAAGAAAAGAAAAAAAGCTTTGTGACCAATGGGCCACATCCCCAGTTTCTTCCTAAGGAAATTCTTGTGAATTCTGTTTGCAGCCAATATACATGTGAAGAACAAGTTTGGCAAGAGAGTTTGGACTTTTAATGTTCTAAAAACATGGCTTTAATAGGAGTATGGTAGCTTGTTAGAACTGAAAACTCTCTTTTCCGACAGACAGACAGACAGAGACAGAGACAGAGACACAGAGAGACAGAGATACAGAGATAAAGAGAGACAGAGAGAATCAAAAGCAAAAGAGTCATAAAGGATTGATATCTTGAAAGAAAAGTACTGAGAGGAAGATGAACTGAGGTGAATTCCCTCTGTCCACAATAAGAAAAGAAAAATAACGAAGAAGAAAAAGAAGTTGGCCCTATGTGTTACTCCTGTAATAGCAATCCATGGTTATTTCTTTCCCGGAATGTTAAGTGACACTATTCTCTAATTCTAACTTGCCCCAGTATGGCTCCCTGGGCCTCCAGTTGCCTTTCTAATCATCTATCTCTAGTCTTTGGAACTAGAAGTAGTAGCGTTTGAGAGCCTCAGGAGTCTCCATCCACGACATGACGTTTCTGTGATTCAGGTTCTCACTCGCTATACATTGCCGATGCACATAGAGGGGGCAGAGAAAACTGGGCTACTGACTAAAGAGCACCGTGTTCTAGGTGGATTCTCTGGACAAAGCTAGTCAGTTGTCGCCAGTGATCACCAGTCCAGTGGGACCATTTAGGGGTTGAGGGACACTTAATTGCTTTTGCTTTCCTGGAAATTGATTGGTCTGTCCCTCTGACCATTCTGTCTTAAGGACTCTATTGACTGAAACAGGTCCTGCTCCTCTGAAAGACAGAAGATGGACACACACAGGATGGCTTCCAGAACATTTGAGGGACCTGCACCCCCAGCAGAGGCTCTGTTCTCCTTCCACAGAAAGTTTAGTAAATTCATAACAAAAGCTACTGGTGTGAGCCTATGTCCCAGTGATGCCTAAGACCAACTGTAGTGCGAACTTATGTCCCCCGTAATGTCTGCGACAAACTGTGGGCTAAAAAAGAAATGCTGGTATGAGATAAGGCATCGAAAAAACATTTTTGGCATTCTTATTCTGACAAAGCACATTTTCGAATGCATCATTGAAGTTATTAACAGTTACCGAATGCTGGTAAATATTACATTAGACATATTTTAATAGCTGACTCCTGTTGGTTCTGGTTGGTTGTCACAGAAACCTCCATTGTTCCTTTTTTTTCCTCCCCATTTTCCCCCCTTCATCTTTTGGATCACATATTTCTGGTTGTGTACTTTCCCCCATGGAATCCCTACTGAGCTCTCACAGCATGTGTACCTTGGGTGTTTACCACTGCTGTAAGTGGAGATCCATAGGAGAATTCAAATTGAGATCTGTGACATCCAGAAAATCGATGTTGAAAATGCTGGGCCCATTGGAGGTGAGGTTGCTGAAGCCTGGCGTGGAACTAGGTGGAGTAAGGTCCAGCCATTCCATTGTTTCCCAAGGAGATTCTGTGAAGCTCAGCTGCAGACCACTGCTGTCCACCGAAGGAGGTGACAACTGTGTATGCATCGGAGAGAGGGTCCCAGGCAAGAGCTCGTGAGCACTGAAGAGATCTTCCGCAGCCTTCCCTGGGAAGCCATCCATGATGCCGTCGAAAGGAGGCTCCTCACTTCCGATTTTGAGGAGGGTAACATCGCTCACCTTTCCTATGGGGCTGTGAGAATTCAATAAGACTTCCAGGTGTTCATCACTGTCAGTGGCATAGTGATCAAAGGCAATCTGGCCTCCTGAAGATGCCCGCTCAAAGGAAGCCGAGGGCTTGGAGGGGATGGTGGTTGGGCTGCAGGAGGACCCAGGGATCTTTGGAATTTTTTGAAGACATGAATGATCTTCCCTGGCGTCAGCTGGCATTTCTGTTGGCAAAGCACAGTGTGAATTGTGAAGTCACCTCAGACTGACCACACAGGATGAGTCTTTGGAATAAATGAGTTGCTCTAAGGAAAGCAGAGATGATGGTCACGCTTTTCTGCTCAGCACTACACCCGGGACTTACCTGCTCTGTCTCTCCATTTCCTCTTTCCTAAGGTTTCCCAAAATACCCCGTGCCTTGAAACATCTACTTTGTTATTTTCAAACTCTTCTCAGCTGGTTTCTTCTCTCCATTCCCTACCACTAGCTGTCCCTGGGGGACCTTGTATCTCTGGCAGACTCTGTTGAGCATCAAACGAAGGATGAGCATCATCCCACAACTATTTTCCTATTGATACTCCCTTCTCACCACTCCTCAGTGGTTTTTTAGGACAGCCTGGCCCCTACTTTAGGCCTGCTGGTCACACTTCTGCTGCTGCTCAAAAAAATCCCCCAGCTCACAGCCATTTGGCCAGGTCAGTGTTTCTTATTTCTTTAAGACCATAGCATCCTTAAAAATCACACACTACTCATGCTGGCTTCTCAGTCCTTGTCCTTCCCATCTCCTCCAATGGTGCCAGCATCTCTGCTCTGTGGTACACCATGAGCTTTGTCTTTGCATAGCACATCCTCCCAAGAGCTCTCTATCTTAAGCAGAATATCTGACTCTCTGTCCTTCCCCTTTCCCCTCTCAAGCTCATGTATGGAGTATTTCCAGGGCAATTATTTCTAAGGCATTCGTAGGCATCTCACTCACTGGCTGTCGATTGATCATCGCATCTCAGTACATCCCACATCACTTCCTTCTGTCTCTGGATCATATTCTCTGATCCGCTGTTGCAGTTATTTCTACCTTTTGCCCTTCCCTTCTAGATTAGCAACTCTCTCCACCCTGATAAGCTACCATCTACTTTATCTTAACCTGCCCCAATTGCATTTAATTGCTCTAATTGCATTTAATTCTACCTTACAAACTTGAACTTCTCTAGAAAACTCAACTCACTCATGACTAACTCGTGGTTGGTTATTCTTTCCTAAACTCCTCCATAGTCCCTTCTGTGTCTTCACTATTCTGCATCCTTGCCATGTTCTTCACCACAGAGGAGGAGCATCGGGTATGAACCGCCATCTTCCATCACAAAATTTAAATACACACCTCCATCTGTACCCATCCCTTTCATCCTCCTTCATGTTAAGGTGAGAAACTCCAGTTCCCTTGGTCTCGCTGAATAGACTACATTCCAGAGAAATGAGGAATTATCTGGTAGAGAACTGAGCTTAACATGATGCCTGACATTCCATCTATGAGACCTTTACTGCTGTCAGTTAAACTTCAAATGCTGTTGATTAAGGGTTCATCCCCATGTTCTTATTTGACCTTCACACATGCTCCCTCTGATTCATATCCTAGGCACACAGTCTGTAACGTTTCTTAAATAAATGAATGATTGGATTAAAGAACACACTGGTTGCTTTAATGCCAAGTTGAGGAATATTTAAGCATGACTAGAGCATCCAGTAGGAGATGGCTGATTGAGTTTGAGTAGTGGGCACAATATCTTCTTGTTTGTTTCCTTTTCTTTTTGTGGGATTAGAGCAGCAGAAAAAGATGATGTAGCAACAGAACACACTTACGAAGACAGGGATGAGTTGAAAGGAAATATGAGGACCATCCTCAGGATAAAAGTGTTGAGGAAGCATCCACTGTGCTTCTCTTCTTTGCTAACAAAGCACACCTGAAGCCCAGAGGAACTGACGCTACTAGCAGACCACCTGGTGAACCTGACTCAGTGTGCCCCTGACCTTGGTCATAAAAGCCCATGTCCTAGAGTATGCATGAGTGTGAAGGGGCCTGATGGACAAAGGGCAAGGCAGTTTCTTACCTCCACTTTCAATGAGGACGTCCAGGAGTTCATCCATCTGCTGACTCCGAGTCATTTGCTATTGCAAATTAGTCAAAAGAAAGCAGAGAGGTTAGAAGGCGATGGTTACTTCTGTGTGGAGACACTAGAAACAGCACTGCTTGCTTAAAGATTCAAACACTTGCTTAAGGCCCTAGAAACAGAATTAGGCTTGCTTAAGGGCTCAACACAGCAGAGTAAAATTGAGCATAACATGAAAGTTGTAAGCGTAGTCTTTTAAAGTATACATTCACCTGTTAATGCAATCATCAACACTATGTATCCATAGAGATCATTTAATCTGAGAAACAAAAACTCTACACTCACTAAACACTACCTTTCAATACTCTTTTGCCAACACCAGGAGTTGCTATTCTCCTTCCCGCCTCTATGAAATTTTGTTCCTCTTGGTCTTGGACAGAATGGTGCTCAAGTGTGTGAATTTACCACATTTAGATTTTCTTTTTTTTATAAATATTTTTAATATGTGGATTTAAATTCTTTTTTAAAAAAGATTTATTTATTATATGTAAGAACACTGTAGCTGTCTTCAGACACACCAGAAGAGGGCATCAGATCCCATTACAGATGGTTGTGAACCACCATGTGGTTGCTGGGATTTAAACTCAGGACCTTTGGAAGAGCAGTCAGTGCTCTTAACTGCTGAGCCATCTCTCCAGCCCCACATTTAGATTTTCATTTACCTGTTGGACGCTTGGTATGTTTCTACTTCCAGCTGAACTGGATAATATTGCTATGAAATTAGTTAGACTAGCTAAAGGACTTTGATCTGTGTTGACCCCATATGTGTTTGATTAAATTGTACACAGATAACCCACTGAGCTAGATAATCCAACCCATCAACAGAGAATGAGAAGAGAAGAACAGAATAGTGATCCTTAGCTCATGTTCCAGGTCAGTTGTCTGGGAAGTTACCATCCTAGGACCACGCATTTCAGTACACACCATAGAACCCTTTCTCACTTGGGAAGCAACTTGTGTCTACCTCTGTTTGGTTGCTACGGATGTGGCCCAGAAAGTGAGCTTCAATATTCTTAGTTCCTCTTGCAAAATCTGTGAGTCTGAACTGTCAAGCATGGTCATACATCTCCTGAGCTTTTCAGAAATGAGAAAGCCTACTTGGAATGACATCTTTTTAGAGCAAAGGAGACCTTACTGCTTTGGTTTTGATTTCAGGAGACCAGATATGAGGCAGTGTCTGACACAGATGCTCTTTTCTGAGTTGGGTACATAGTTAAGGTTATTTGACGTCATCTATAAGCTCAAACTTCTTGAACTACTCATCTTTCAGTATCCTTAGGAGTTTATGTCCAGGAGCCCTCACCTTTGGGTTCCAAAATCTTCAAGTGCTTGTCTATTCTATAAAGTGACTTAGTAATTACATAAAACCTGCACCCTAGCCCCGCATGTTATTTCTGGAGCTTGATACCTATTACAATGTAAATGCTATGGAAATAGCTACTGTCTTGTGTGGCTTGGGGACCAGGGACAAGAAGAAGGGATGTATGCTCAATACAGATGAAACAGTCACATGTCTAACATAGTATGTGAGACTTGACCCTTGATGCTTTAATGCACCTGCTGGAGAGACAGACGATCTGTGAAATGATCAGAAGCAGACTCAAGACAAGACAGAAAGTCCTTTCATCTGGATGAGTTCCACATCACTTTGGGCCTGCAGCAAGTTCAAGGCTTGCTTGTGGAAACTTTCAGGACTTATTTTTCTAATGTGTGTAAGCCATAGCTGGTAGGATGCATACACACAGGGCTGACTATATAAAATCACTCATGTTTTTCTGTTTCTTACTTTTTAAATTCTGAAACTTTTTCAAGCACAATTGTAAGTGTTGGAGTCAATGAACCTCCTTGAATCTACCACTCAGGATTCAACTGCCATTAACACTGTGCCAAGGTCATTGAGTTTTAAAGCTAAGGGGTTGAGAATTGCTCTCATAGTTGAGCACCTATCATAACCAGACAATGAGGTAAGTACTATATTATCCAAAATCCTTACAGAATCAATACCTTCACACTTCTCTTGAGGAGAAGTTGAGTGTATATTCAACCTTAAGAACAGTAGCAGGTGACAAAAGTTGGCACTAAAGCCAGGTCTTGTGAATGTCTGCTTTGCTTGTTCTCCCTATATTGCTCAGTTGTTCCAAGAGTTCCTCAGCTTACCATGGAGTTATGGCCAGATAGACACCCTAAACTAATACACATATAGCCCACTGCCTATCCTACCTACTTCTCTTGTGATTGGTCCATCAATTAGGAATTGTGGTACACCGTGCCTGGCCAACACACACAACACTGTCCCATGTACTATGAGCTCACAATAAAGCCCAAGTTCAAAATGCAATTTGGACTGAATGTACACCATTTTATAATAAATAGCATAAAGTAGAAAAGTCATTACTACAGCCATTCTAACTTGGAATTATTTGTACACACATACAGCACTCATATGGATCTACTTTGCTTCCTCTATTGGGGAGGCACCCAGCCCACTTGATATCAAAATCTACAAAACACACAGTGTTCAGTACTATGGAGTTCTTTCCACTGAGTCCATTTATTAAACCAGATAAAACGAACCATGTGGTTACCTGCTTCACTGCATCTTCATAGGATGGGGGTTGGGTTATCTCTGAAGCTGTTGAACTTGACTTAGAAAAAGTTGGGGATGGAATTGAAAACGTTGGACCCACTTTGTCAGAAGATTGTAAACCAGTCATCTGCAAGTGGATACAATTCAGAGAAGAACATTCAATCCATAGGCCCTAAGGGACAATGCTTGTGTTCTAGAAACTATGCACTACATTAAGACAAATGCAAAGGACTAATAATGTGAGCCGGAGATGAGAAGATAACACACAACATGAATAAGTTAATACCAGTTCATGCCACTGTTAATGAAATCTTAGCGTGGAACTCAAAGATTTATTTTCTTTTCTAACATGAACCCTCTTCTCTTCTGTCTTCTTTCTTTCTTTCTTTCTTTCTTTCTTTCTTTCTTTCTTTCTTTCTTTTTCTTTTTTAAACTTTTATTTTATTTTATTTGAGATAGGGTCTCACTGTGTAATCCTGGCTATCTTAGAACTCACTATGTAGACCAGTCTGGCCTTAAAGCCTCTCAGAGACCTACCTGCCTCTGCCTCCTGGGTGCTGGGATTGGAGGTGTGTACCTCCATACCTAGCAGATACATTCTTTCCTACTAGATGAGGAAGAAAGTTCATGAACTCAGTCCAATACAAAGATGTTCTCCAACACAGGCATTTCTAGACTAGTTCATTTCTTGGGTCCATTCATTCCAAACTGGATCATTTTTGCACAGTTACTGTGAGGGTGGTCTTCTGTGGGTGCCTAGCCTGTGAGAGCTTCTACCCCTTTGATGACTTCAGGTATGTGACTCTTATGACTTGTCCACCTTTTGCCTGTCACTGTCTTTGCTCTGGGAACTCCCCCACATCCTGACTCCTCCCATTAATCCTTTCACCAGGTTATGAGCACCATTTCTTATATCCTCTGCAGAGACTCAACTCTAGACCCCAGATTCTTATTTCTTTACATGAATCTATCATGTACCCACCTCTGTCTCCAACCCAGCCCCCATTTCAATCTATACTCTCACAGAAACTGGTTTATTGTCAACTTCTCTGGTACCGACCTTTGGATGAATAACTGGGCTTTTAGGACAAGGGTTGAGCCCAGTACTATGACTGCTGTCTGCTTGGGTGCCAGAGAAAGGCTGATGGAGGCTGGAAGATGAGGGAGAGAAGCTAGGAGGATGGCCTTCGTGTGACCCTGAGTTCTGTAGGAAGGAACACGTGACAAATTAAAGAGTCAGCAGTATACTTGAATGTGGCTTTAGATGACACTTCTGGCCTCTGTCTTTGCTCCCAGGTTTCTGATATTTACAAAGTTTCCTGAATTCTATTAGCAGATGACCGTATCTAAAATGTTGTTTTGCATGTATCACCTATGGGTTACAAACTTCCACTAGCTCTCACTTATCCACAGGATAAACTCTACACATCTCACTTGTGTAAGTGTTCAAGGCCCTCTGTGCTTACAGGCATTACCTCATTCTAAGAATGCAGTTCTCCCCCTGTAACCATGCCTTCTACAGTCTGCCTACTTATCTCTGTTCACATGGACTGTCTGTTTTCTATTTAGATTCTTAAGACTTCTCAGCTTCATGGACAAAAGACAAGTCTACTAAAGTCTTGACATAGCCTTCTTCTTTTTCATGCTACTTGTGAAGTGCAAGCTGTTCACAAAGCCTTCTAGGACTCTATTAGCTCTGTCCCATCAATCTGTCTCCTACCCATGTATTCTATGCTGTGCGATTTCATGATGTATATCAGTCATGTTATTTGTTCTTCATGAAATTGTTACTGTCCTATAGAGTCTTTGTAAACAATGAATTATTGCATCTTCTTCTTCTTCCCCAACAGCACTGACTGATATCCTCAAAATGGAAAATCATGGCCCAAGCCATGGCCTAAGGGCTATTTTTACCTTTGTTGCCTAGGACATCATGAATGCAATAGATGTTTGTGAATGGTGTTGATAGCTATTTTAGTCTCCATTCCTCCCAGTATATCCTCACAGTAGTGGGTACCACTGGTGCGAATGTGTTGTTCAGGTAGGTTTGTGAAAGTGTGTTCTCATTACCTGTAGTCAGGCTCCACACCCCATAGGGTAAAAGCATTTTATTAGGAACTTTAAAGTCAACTTGTCCTGGGGTTCTAGGCAGCAAATTCAGTCTTCCTGGGTCTCATTTTTCTCAATGGCAAAGAAGAACACTAAACTGGAGCCATAGGATTGCTCTGACCATGAACCGGATGGCTCCTGTTCATAGCTCTTAGTAATTGATATTTGGCACATCCTCAATGTGGGTTCTCTTAGATTTTACAATCTTTGACAATGTGGCTCTCTTCTTCAAGTAGTCATCTATACACTTTCTATAACCCATTAGTTTTGTGAAAAAGGAAGAGTCTTAGCTGATCATGTTAGGTGTAGCCTTTGACCTGTTTTTTTTTCTTTTTTCATTTGTCTTCTGAAGCTCTTCTCTTATTCTGTCTCAGCCACTCACTGCCCTTTATTCAGATCCTTCTGTACTCTACTCGTTCCAACCCTGGGACCTTCACTGATACATCATCCTTGCCTCCACCCCAAATACTAACAATGTTTCCTCCTTTACCTCTCTCTCCAACATTCCTGAGCCCTTTAGTGGAGACCGTAAGCTTCCAGCTCTCTCACACAAATCAGTTCCTCTCTACTTTCAACCACAAGATGGACCATCTATTTCCTCGACACTTGCCACCTGTTCTCCCCTAGGAGTATAGAGTGGCTAGAGTGTGGCACACAGTAGGTCTTAAAAAAACATTTGAGAAGAATGTAAGAGAATGATAAGCACTTTCACACACACAGTCTGTCTTCCCCCCACCCCCGAACGTGATGCTAGGATACAGCTTAAGTAGCCTCAAATTCATAGCAGTCCCGTCTCAAGTTTCCAGAAAGCTGAAATTCCAGGCCAGTACTACCCCGTCTAACTTCCGTTTGGCTCTCTTGATAGAATGACTTGGGCTATGACATGAGTTGATATTAATTAGTAGGCCAAACAATAGCAGAACATTGCTTGGGGCCTGATAGATAAGGTTTATATTGGAAAGTTACACATTGTTGCAAGCTCTATGCTACAAGAGTAAAGCTGAGGGATCTGGCACAGAAACTATGATTTCCAGACATTTGCCTTACAAGCCTTTTATAGAGTAAGTTTGCCAACTGGTGATGCAAAGGCTGGCAGTGAAGGCTCAAGGTCAGTAGAGTCAGTGAGGTGCTGCCTAGCTTCTCGGAAACCGTACCCAGCTGTTTAGCGGTGGGAATGAATCCCCTGCCTCCTGAAAGAGACACTCCTGGGTGAGGCCGTAGGTGCTTACCTGTGCGCACCCTTGGCTGCTGCTGGGTGAAGAGACCCCATGGTTCTCTCTCTGAGCCCCAGAGGAGGAGGCCAGGAAGTAATGGTTGTTGGGCGATGGGGGCAGGCTGATGTGCTGCGGGCTCTTCAGGGCCCCCAGGGGTGAGTGCTGAGGGGAGCATTGGGGGCTGAGAAACGTGGACGAGAGTACATGGGTTTGACCTGAGGACTCCACACAGTGAGGCAGCAGCTGAGCAGTCTCACAGGCCGGAGGGGGACTGTCAGAGCTGTGGCCCTGTCCCTTCCCAGATGCCTGCTGGGCTGCGAAGGGACAGCTAGAGACATCTTCCTGCTTGATGGCAGTGGCCAAGAAGGGCAGTGGCTTCTGATCGCTGCAGCTGCTCTTCTGCTTCTGAAGTTGCATTCTCAGCTCTTCTACTTGCCGCTGCTCTTGCCGCAGCTTCCAGGTGAGCTGGTTGATCACCTTCTGCTTCTCCACCAGCATTTTGTCCTTCTCAGAGTCTAGCCCGTCAGGCTCAGAGGGGCCCGAGCCCCCATTCAGGCTGCTCAGCAGACTCTCATCCGTACAGGCGGGCACCGGCGATGCATGCAGGCCGAAGCCAGGTGATGCATCGGTGAAGGTGTCTGGCAGGGACCCTGCAGCGGACAAGTCAGATGAGGCGGGGGAGATGGGTGGGCTGGAGCTTGTGCTGCCAAAGTGGTAGAAGCCTGATGGGGAGGACTGATAACTGGGCAAAGTGTTGGGCGTGACAGGAAAGGTGACAGTTGTGATGTCCCCAAAGTTGGGCACAGGGTTGCCAGCACAATCCTGGAAGGGTCGAAGTCGGTCCACCAGCGCTGTCTTGGTGCCTGACACTGGCAAGCCCCGGATTCGAAGCTGTTGTCTTAACTCTGACACCTACAGGAACGAGGGGGTCCGTTAGTGCAGTGTCCTGTGACAGTGTATTTATATTTGTTATTAAGGGAGCTTTGAGACACACACATGGAACTTAACAATATCCATCTACTTTTCTTTTAATATTTCTATGTAATTTCTCTCCTGCCTCTGATTTAAACCAATTTTACACAATTTTAACAACTCTTAAAAAAAAGTTATCACCTCATAAGTCCATCATAATGCAAAAATATCATGAATTCAAAAACACAGGGAGGACACCTAACTTGTGGAACGAGCCAACTGAGCCTATTTCCAGAGGCCATCCCTGCTGTCCAACAGAAAAAACGACAGCTATCACTAGTTCAGGAGTCAGAAATTAGTTAAAATATGATATGTAGGCAATGTATATAATTTCACAATACTGTACACAAAAAATAAACATACTTGGAGCCATCATCAAGGGAATGCATTTCTTAACCTAATGATCGAGTCACCTGACCCACAGCTCTCCAACCCCATCTCTGCCTGCTTCATGTCTGGTGGAGAATGGTGTCTTCCTGGGTCTAGACACACAGGTCTAAAAGTAATCCAAAACAATTACCAGGCATTCTGGCTTCTTCTACCTCATGCTCATCCCGAAATCTCACTGATATACCTGCTCACTGAAGGGCTTGATAGAAAACACAGATTATGAACCTTTCTCGAGTTTGGCTTCAGTAGATCTGGGATGGGAACCAGGATCTTCCATTTATACTAATTCCAGGAAGACATGTATGCCACTGGTCTTAGACCAGACTTTGAGAACAAGACTTTAAATGAGGAAGGGGGGGAATGGGGAAAATTTATGCACATGTATATGCAAATGTATATCTGCTCAGGAGATGGAACCTGGGGCCTTGCACAGGGTAGACCAGTTGTCTGCTCTTGAATTCCTCTCCAATTCTTCTGTTTCTGGGGTTTGGGTTTTGTCTTCATTTTGTTTGGCTGGCCTCTGACTCTCAGTCCTCTGGCCCCACCTTCTCAGTGTTGAGATTACAGACAGACCTCACCATGTTGTATGGTGGGTATATGTTGGGTCCATTAATTTTCATGACAGGGTGGATAGAAATTACATATTGGAGAAAGCACCTGGTGATAAAATCAGACCATTCTTGGTCTTAGCTTCTTGATCCTTTGTGCTCTCTCCTTCAAATGAGATATCAATCCCTGCCTTATACATTTTTGCAAGGGCATACATGGATTTATAAAAGCACTTGGAATAGTGCCTGAAAAATGGTTGTGCAATATAAGGCCATTGTTATTATACTGATACACATGTAGTTAATTAATTGTCACATTTTAAAAATGTCCACAAGTTGTAAACTATGAAATACATACAAGCATAGGAACTGGTTAGATTAAAAAATTACTGCAAACGATGAGGTGCCAAAGATCCACTAAAATTAAAGCTATGAAAGTTTGTTGACGTTTTGAGAAGAATAATTATGTATAGTTTATTGTTAACTGAAAGAACATTTGAAATGATAGTATTTTAAAGAAATTAAGGCATGAACACATTTAAACTTAGGTTTGCTTATAAAAATGTCTAGTGACTATATGCTAGAATGCTAGCTAGTGCATTATTTATTGAATTTCCTAAATAGTCCACGTAGACACATCACTTCCATGATTAAGGTAGGAAACATATTAAACACTTACGGTCCAATGATTCCATAAAACAGAAGAATACATAGGGAAAACTTTCTATAGGGACAGAGCTTTTGAGCATAAAAAAGCAAATGAAGTAACCATGAAAATATCCGCAACTAAAATTTAAACCAAAATAGAAAAGCAAACAAAAAATGCAAATAGCATTTCTTGCAAAAAAAATCCATGGCGGCATAAAGAATAAGTTTCCAAAATGAGAACATATCAAGTGTGTCTATCATTATAAAAGGGGGTGGGGCTGGAAGAGTGGCTCGGCATATTAGAGCATGTATTGCTTTTGCAGAGAACCCAGGTTTGATTCTCTGCACCTGCGTGGCAGTTCAAAACCACCTATAACTCCAGATTCAGGGAATCTGACACTCTCTTCAGATCTAACATGCACACGGTACACAAATAAGCATTAGGGTAAAACACTCATACTTATAAAACAAAGGAAAACAAGTAAAAATTAACAACAACAACAAAAGGCTGAGACGGAATATAAAAATAAGTAAGGCATCTGACACAACTCTTTATAAACAAAACGCAGTTTTTAGAAGTCCCATAATACATGTGTAGGACCATTAGTATTGTAAAGAGTGATGCAATTAAAATAAAAGGTATATTTTGATTCACCTGATAGCAGGTAAAAGAGTCAGAGGGTTTGTGTGTGAGCAAAATGGCAGTGAGATAAACTTACAATAAGTGAACTGAGAGACTTAGCTGTCTTCCTGTTTAAGGTACATCTCTGCAAACAGCAGCCCAAAAATGTCTGTGAGATGTGTGCTTTCTCTCTTTTCACACCACTGAGCTGGGGGAGCTGCCTTTTAACTTGCACTGGGACACACGTGGGCAGGGTCACTTTGGAGTGGAGCTGCTTTAACATGTAGCTCTATAGACTGTTCTGGAGGGAGAAATCTGGTCATATCCTTCAAGATCATTAAAGAATATCAATGTGGTGGGGTTTTTTGGTGTTTCCTGGGTTTTTTTTTTTTGTTTTGTTTTGTTTTGTTCTTTGAGACAGCATTTCTCTGTGTAGCTCTGGCTGTCCTGGAACTCAGTTTTTAGAGCAACCCAGCCTTCAACTCACTTAGATCTGCCTACTTTCTGCCTCCTGTGTGCTGGGACTAAAGGCCAGAGCCACCAAACCTGGCTTTGAAAAAATGTATTTTAAACCAGAAACTTAATGGGTGTGTAGTTATCTGAGAGAAATAAACAGGGAACATAATAGATGTATGTACAGAGGGCACTGATATCCTATCCTGAATAGCAAAACATTTGCCAGCAAGTTCCCTGTCCAGGAGTGGAATGCTAGCTAGATGACAGGGTGATTTGCTGTTATTAAAAATGTAACTTTTATTGAATATTAAAAGTTATGGAAAATATTCATGGTGTGTTAAGGAAGGCATGTCAGAAATTTATGGGCAGCATAATTATTTAAAAGTAGTTGTTGTCAAGCAAAATGTGTTCACATGCAGTTCAGGCTGGAAGAAACATAACGTCATGTTTTCTCTGGCTCTTGTCTATTAAAATGCCATTTACATTGCTATCCGTGATCATGTTTCAACTTAAAAATGTCACTCTCCAACACCGAGGAACTCTGAGAAAGCACCACAGCCACTCTTGCTGGCAGCCAGCGTGCTGCTTTTCTTTAGAGTCTTGCTGGACAATTTTTTTCTTTCAAATTTCCTGGTTTGAAAAAGTGCAAGATAGCAACTCATTATTGTTTTAATTTTGAGTTACTTAAAATTAATGAGTTCTATGCTTATTTTTAGAATCTGTTCTCGCACCGAATAATTTAGGCTACATTATTAAATAATGCAGATCACAGTCTAAAATAAAATGAATACTTGTTGAGTTCGGTTCCTTAAAATGTCAGATCATTTGGTCATGTGGGCTTGCTTGAGCTAAAGGCTTGTGCGTACCTCTCTACACTCACTGGTGGTCTAATTATGGGTAACTTTAAGATCATTTATTGTGGAAGAATTCTAACATACTCAAAAGGAGATAGAAAAACACAAATAACTCATATATCATCAAACAATAAATAATTGTTAACTGATGCCAATCTTCCTTCCTTTTCTACTTCTCTTAAATTGTTTTGAGGCCAATTATATGATTTAATTGACACATAGCTTTGAATCTACCTCCAAAAGAAAGGAGCTCTTAAACACATAAACAATAGCACTATCTACCTCACCTTAGAATGGACAGTTTATTAATTTTCATCAAAAATTTCCCCCAGTTTTCAGAACTCTTAGTTCCTTCCCCTATTCTCCTCACATTGAATTTATTTAGAAATAGGATTTTAAAAGTTAATGTTCTATGAAAAAACACTGATCTCTGTCTCTGTCTGTCTGTCTGTCTGTCTGTCTCTCTCTCTCTCTCTCTCTCTCTCTCTCTCTCTCTCTCTCTCTCTGTGTGTGTGTGTGTGTGTGTGTGTGTGTGTGTGTGTGTGTGTTTAAGCCAGAGTCAACCTCAGGTTCTTCTCTTGGCTGGCTGGCTGACTGTCTAGCTATCTCCCTCTCTTTTTCTCTCTCTCTGAGACAGGATCTGTCATTGTCCTGGAGATCACACAACTGAGTTAGACTTGCTGGCCAGAGAGCACAGAGAGCACAGAGAGCACAGAGAGCACAGAGAGCACAGAGAGCACACAGAGCACACAGAGCACACAGAGCACACAGAGCACAGAGCACAGAGAGCACACAGAGCACA
>JADRCC010389604.1:0-12196 GCA_019843855.1 Hylomyscus alleni
TGTTCACCTTTTTAAAAGGACCAAGTAAAGGTCATCTGCTCTCCATATTTCTTTACTTTAGGAAGAACTGACCATTTCCTTCTGCACCTCCAAATACCTCTGTGTTGTTATAACTGCTTCCCCTTATTATTACACTATACAGTCCTGGTTAGGCATCAGGTGTTAGTAGGTCTGTAATGTAAATGCTGAATATTATTATCAATAATAGTTACAGAGCAGTAGCTGTGTGCTGAGCTCTGCTTTGAGCCTCACTGATTCATTCTGACAGTGTTATACGTAGGTATCAGCGCTATCGTTTTCATATGGAGAAATCAAGGGACAAAGATTAAACAGCAGGTATGTATACTTGCCATGTGAAAGAATTTCCCTGTTATAGGGGGTTTTATAAATGTCTCACTATCTCTCTAAACCATATTTCTACCCCTGCCTACACACCTGCCCCACTTACAAGGTAATACTTATTAAGAGGGAGCCACATAACGTACAACTTTACATATTCGTCTTTAAAAAGGGTCACATTATACCTTGAATCCTTATGTTCTTAATGTATAAAATCTAGTAAATATTGCTTTTAAGAAAAGGATATTTCACTAGTCCAAGGCTATCTTCAGTAATGACAGAAGGTTTTAGATTCAAGGATAGAAAACTGTTTATATCAAAGACAAATGCACTTTTGTGATGTGAAAAACAAAGATGGGTAGACTTCTGTAATACTGCCATCAATAGCCACTAGAATTCTTTATCTGGGCTAGGCATACCCTTTGGTCATGGTAAATTCTTTGTTTAACCTATACAGGTTCAAGAAGATGTGTCGGTCCACCTGAAGATAGCCAAACAATTTATATTCTCACTAAAAGATTTTCTGGAGATCTCATTTATTTCACATCTCAGTTTTTGTCTGCCTCAACTGCATTTGGATAGAAAACTGTATTGAATGGGCAAATTCTGATTTTGGAAAAAAAAAAAACAAAGTAAATTATTAAACCTTGGGTAAATAAACTCAAGGATCTTTCCTGTCCCCTTTTCCATCCATTTAGTCGATGAAATATACTGAGCAACAATACACTCCTATCTAGGCTAGGAGTACCCTTTATGTCAGATGGAATGTTGTGAGGAGCGGACGTGAAGAACTAACTAGATGTAATGGTTCTTCGATCCAGGAAGCACCACAGGCTCCCCTTTTCTTAAGGGGCTTAAGAAATAAATCAGCCCGGTGGTGGTGGTACACATCTTTAATCCCAGCACTTGGGAGACAGAGGCAGGTGGATTTCTGAGTTCCAGGCCAGCCTGGTCTAGAGAGTACCAGGACAGCCAGGGATACACAGAGAAACCCTGTCTTGAAAAAAAAAAAAAAAAAGAAATCAACTGCAGTATTTTCAACTTCTCCCATTTCACCTGAAGCATAAGGGAGACTGAGCAGCTTGAACTCTCTTCTGCATGTGTCAAAAAGAGAGTTAAATTGCATACTAGAGCCGGGCAGTGGTGGCGCACGCCTTTAATCCCAGCACTTGGGAGGCAGAGACAGGTGGATTTCTGAGTTTGAGGCCAGCCTGGTCTACAGAGTGAGTTCCAGGACAGCCAGGGATACACAGAGAAAACCTGTCTCGGGGAAAAAAAAATTACATACTAGACTTAATGAATATGGCCAAGAAGCCTGCAGACACCTGGGTCTCCCAAGATGCTGTTCTTTAGTGCCCTTCTTCCCTTTCATTCTCCTGCTTCCCTTCCTCCTGGAGAATGCCAACTAACAAACTATGGGGGCAGAGCCCAGAATGAGGGCAAGAGGGAGAAGAGGAGGAAAAGCCTCAGGAAGAGGCCTTCACCCCCCCCACACACACTGCTCCCAGCAGAAAAACAACAACAATTTTAAAATACTTCAAGACCTGGCTGGGCTGGCAAGATGACTCAGCAGGTAAGAGCACTGACTGCTCTTCTGAAGGTCCTGAGTTCAACTCCCAGCAACCACATGGTGGCTCACAACCATCCATAAGGAGATCTGACACCCTCTTCCGGAGTCTGAAGACAGCTACAGTGTACTTATTTATAATAATAAATAAATCTTTGAGCTGGAGCGAGCAGGGACTGAGTGAGCGGGCAGACTGGAGCAAGCAGGGGTGGACTGAAGGTCCTAAAATTCAATTCCCAACAACCACAGGAAGGCTCAGTAAACAGCTATAGAATACTCATATACATAAAATAAATAAATGCTTTTGTTTTTAAAAAAAGACCTGAGGCTAAGGAGAAGGACAAAAGAAGGTGATGGAGGAAAGTAGGCGGCCAGCAGCCTGGGACAAAGGAAGGAAGCCAAGTAGCACATAACAGAAAAATTTGCCCCCTCATGCTATTATTGCTCCTGAGACAAGACTATCACCCAAAACAATACAAGATTGCCTCCCTCACCTCTTTTTTTCTTCCTTTGTAGTTCCCCCAGGGGGTATAGTCCCCTGCAAGCTCAGAGGGAGACCTTTTGCCACCCAGCTAATGTTGAACCAGCATTGAGTTGCTCCTGCGTTTCAGAGGATAACACTAAGGTTACTGGCGGCAAAGGACTTTGGAAGAGAGATATCTATTTAGCTAAGAAGAGAAGACCTGGAAAAGACAAGGAGGAAGCTGGGTTTATAAGCTATTCTGCATTGAATGAAAACTCTCCACTTCTCTAAGCACCAGTTTCCATATGGATTTCTTTTAGGGGATTCTGTTAGTCCTTACTTCACAGAACTGTCAGAAAAGATTAAATAACAAACAGAGGAGGCTTTTGCAGTGACTATCGATGTTAAACTTCGGGCCTTCTTTCCCAGAATGGAAGGAACCAAATTGTTTTTCTCTTACTGTCTCCATAGTCTTATCAGCAATCAGTCCCTAAAAATCCTACCTCAGCTCCGGTGAGATTAAGGCTGTCTTAGTCAGGGTTTCTATTCCTGCACAAACATCATGACCAAGAAGCAAGTTGGGGAGGAAAGGGTTTATTCAGCTTACACTTCCACATGGCTGTTCATCACCAAAGGAAGTCAGGACTAGAACTCAAGCAGGTCAGGAAGCAGGAGCTGACGCAGAGGCCGTGGAGAGATGTTCCTTACTGGCTTGATTAGCTTGCTTTCTTATAGAACCCAAGACTCCCAGCCCAGGGATGGTACCACCTACAAGGGCCTCCGACCTTGATCATTAATTGAGAAAATGCCCCACAGCTAGATCTCATGGAGACATTTTCTCAACTGAAGCTCCTTTCTTGGTGAACTCCAGCCTGTGTCAAGTTGACACACAAAACCAGCCAGTACATCCACCTACAAAGCACAGTCCTTGGCATAAAGAAAGCTCTCAAAGGTTAACTAGTGGTAGTTTTCTTAACAATGGAACCTCTGAACTTTGAGTCTCCTTTCTTGCTGCACAAGTTGAAGCACCAATGCATATAGTTTTTGTATTTACTACCCTTCTATACATAAGCACACTGATTTACAAAAACAGTAACCAAGTAGTTTGCTCTAAGACATCCAGAGGCATGATTAAATTCACCTTAGGAATGTCCAGTGAGCTCAGAACCTATGGCCAGAATTTGAAATCCTCTTAGGAGAATACCATCCCAGGCAAGCTCTAGCAGGCCCACAAACTGCTATAAATTTAGTTGTGCCTTAGGCTACTAACTTTATGAGTAAAAAGCTTGATTGGCTCTGGTGCTAGTGGTGGTGGTGTGGTGCTGTATGTGTTAGGCTCCTGTGTGTTGGGCTCCCATGGATCTTCATACCACTCAGACTACAGAAGTTACCACACCCATAAATTGGAAGAAGGAAGAATCTTCCTTTATAGTCAGCAACCAAGTCAAACCAGAAAAACTGGGAGCCTCGGCCTCACCTGCAGGATGGGGGTAATATCCTTGGCCTTTTCCCTAGAATGTATATTCCAGAGTCAATATAAGACTTGAAATCTTGATCTCATATTAAACAAATGAACATATGAAATTACCTATAAATTATTATCCATAAATGGGATAGGAATCCCTTAATCACTGAGCTAATCCAGGCAGTTATCATATCCCTATAAAAGGATATGGCTTATTTGCCATTGTCCCCCAAACAAGTAAGAAATTAATCCATATCCTGGGGTAAGTCTATTGCTTCTCCCAGAAAGTAAAATGGAAAAATCTGAATGGGGTTATACCTATGGCAAGTTCTTAGAATCTTTCTTAACACAGGCTAGTAAAAGTATTGAAGCTTTATCCTGTAGTTCTTTCTCATTCTCCACTTCACCAAAGAGTCTTGCATTGTAGTAGATCCCTCAAGTCAATACAACAGATATAGTTAAAGCAGCCTGACAGCGAGGGACGACAGGGCATTACTCTCTCAAGTCAGTACAGCAATGAATGTAAATGAGTATGGCAGGCAGATTAGCAGCAGCAATTCACTGCCTACGATGAGATAAATGGGTTGAGTCTAATTAGTATGCCACAGGGATACACCTGTTTACATGGGCGAAACACACAACTGAAATGGTCAGGGCTGTGTGGCCAAGTAGAGGGAATATGGACAGTGATGCTGAAAATAAAATGTGGGAGAAGCAAATCCTCACAAGAGTTACTCACCTCAGTTTCAGAACGTTGAGGCCCGATGATGTTATTTTGGTATTTTTCACCATGTGCCAGGAAGCATCATTTTGGGTGGCACACAGATAAATATTTTCCTATACTGTGTTTATTTTGATGGTAACCTTCTATTTACGGAAAATAAAACTAGTTTTCCATTTTCAGTCATGCTATTTTCATACAAATTTATTTTTACTAAAATAAGTTCATTTAAAGACTAATAAGTAAATGATGTTACAGATAGTGTTGTAGCTCCTGAAAGTAACTCAGACATAATTGATCTTCAGCAAGGCAGTGTGAATCTAACTCTCCCAATCCAACAATTCACTTATTGGATGGACATCTTGATTTAGAGGAGGATATTAATACCCGGCTTTACAAATAAAAATCAAACTGGTCTGTTTCTCCTATAGCCATGGCAGACTTGGTAATAGGGCACGACATTTTCAATTCGGAACTTAGAGAAAGCCACCTGCCCTTATTTCTTGAACCCCCACTTTCTCCTGGCTTTTACATCATGGTGCATACCTCTCTCATAGGGCTCACCCCATTTTATTAAATTGATCTTTTTGGTGCAATCGCACTCATTTGATGATTAGCTCCTTGATATGAAGAGTTTAGTAGTCATAAGTGAATTTCTTCATGTTTTTCATTTTTGAGTGTAGTGCCTATACAGTGGCAAATACCCAGTGAAAGCTGGAACAGTGTAATAAATAAGAATAAGAGCTAGGTGTCTGCATGTTAACACTACTATCATCACTTAGTAGCTGTGTGGCATCGGACAACTTATAGAAGCTACCTGGGCCTTGGTTTAATTGTTTGTAAGATGAGGGATATATACATATATATATATATATATACATACATACATACATATATATGTGTGTGTATATGTGTATATATATATGTGTGTATATATATATATACACACATATATATATATATAAAAACTGCTAAAAGAACACCAAGAAGGTACTATAATAACACATGTACTTGATACAGAGTGAGTGCTAGTACATTTTGCTATTACAGGTTGAGAAATCCTAACACAGAATTCTAAAATGCTCTGAATTCTGACGCATTTTGTGTGTTTAGATAGTACAAGTGGAAATGTCCCTCACCTGCCCTCATAGTATTGTAGTTAAAATACAGTTACACTAGGCTGGTGAGGTGTGCTGAGTGAACAACCTAATGAACTGAGTTTGATACCCAGGATTCACATAAATGATGAAGAGACAAAACTGACTCTGCACAATGCGTTCTCCTAATTCCACACGTATGCACACATGCATACACGTACCCATGCCTTAAATAAATATAAATGCAAACAGCACATTCTTACTCAGTACTATATAAAAATTCTCATTTATTTCTATGAGTATGAAACAAAAATGTTTTGTGTTTAAGCATGAATCCTATACCCCAAGATATATTATTGTATCAATATATGTATAAATATTCCAGGATCTGAGGAAAAAACCCTGCAATCTAAACACTTCTATTTCCAAGCACTTGGAGAAGGGACTCACAAGCTATATCTGTGTTGGACTCAATTACATCTTATTGGTCCTGAGACTCTGGAGAAACACAGACAAGACTACCTTTTCCTTCCATTTATGATCATTCAAATGGCTAACCTTCTTCCCTTTCTCATTCCTAATGGCTCAACCTACTTCTGTAACATCATTTCCACACTCTGCTATCTGCTATCTCAGCTAGTTATGACAAATTATAGACTCCCAAATCAGTGAAGCCATCTCACAGAAACCAAGATGTTTTAACATATTATTTTACCAGGTAATTAAGTGCAAGATGTAAGTCTATTAACAGAAAAACAGAAATAAAGACAAAGAAGATCACTTCACACTTAGATAGAATAGGAAGAGATTCAGTGCTCAAAAATAAGATATTAGGGGCCATTATGGTACACGCCTTTAATCCCAGCACTTGGGAAGCAGAGGCAGGCGGATTTCTGAGTTCGAGGCCAGCCTGGTCTACAAAGTGAGTTCCAGGACAGCCAGGGCTATACAGAGAAACCCTGTCTCGGAAAAAAAAAAAAAGATATTAGGTAGCTAGACTGCAGAATGCAATTATAACAAATACACTGCTAGTAAGATTTTGTGTGCAGTCTCTCCAAGCTCATATATTTAAACCTTAATTTCCAAGGTGATGGTATTAAGAGGGAGGGTCCTTGAGAAAGCTATTAGTACTCTTATATAAGGGCATGAGGGAGCGGCTTTGCCCCTTTGCCCCCTTTCCATTGCCCCCTTGCCATGTGAAGAAAATGCTCACACCTTCTAAAGGGCAGCAACAAAGTACTACAAGATCCTTAATCTTATATGTACTGGGTTTCAGAACAATGAGACATAAACTCTTATTGTAAATTTAGCCAATAAGTGATACTATTATAGCAGCATAAAGGATATAATATACCGAGATCAGAATTTATGCTTTTAGCTATGCAGAGTAGCACATGCCCATAATCATAGATACCTGAAAGGCAGAAAAATCGCAAATTGGAGTCCAGTCTTGGTTGATAAGCAAGGTCCTGTCTCAAAATAAAAATATGAATAGTAATATACTCCAGTGAGAATAGGCTTGCTTAATTTTGAGAAGCCAAGTCCTAGGTTCAATCCCCCCAGAACTGCTAAAAAGAAGGAAAGGAAGGAAGGGAGAGAGGAAAAGGAAAATAAATTAACTTTATCAATACAATACAGCCGTGGCTACATAAAATATTATGTAATATTGAGTTGAATGGTAAGACACAAAAGTATATATAAGTTGTCATTAAATTTGTTCACACAAATACATTTGTTACAGAAATAACATATAGCATTAAAAAGAACTGCTTATAGAATTATCTAAAACTTTATCATAAAACTATTTTTTATAATGATCATGAATTACTTTTAGAACTGGAAAATATGAGTTGGACATACATTATTATTGTGGTGAATTTAATGTTTTCACTGCACATATACATACAACAAGAGATATAAAGTTTTAATCTCTAATTGGTTTTCCTGACATTTGTCATCTTGAACTGCAGTTATGATTGAACAATCCAAGTCAGAAATTTCTCAAAAGTATCTGTCTCAAGACAAAAACAAATGTGGCTAAGTATGTGCTACAAGAAAGGCCTGAAGAAATAACCAATGGTTTTCTCCATAAGAATGGCATGTCTGCAACCAGCATTTGCCACCTGATCAAGACACTGCTCTGGGAGCCCAAGTTCACAAATCTTGGCAGAATGTTCTTCCACACTCACAGTGTTTGGCAAATCAATTTTCCTTCGCAACAATAATCACAATTTCTAATTGTGTATACTATGCATTTCTGTGATGATCTACTTCTATGCCCACTTCTCCCACAAGACCTCATTGTAAGAAGGCAGAATGTAGGTCAGATTAATTCATGGAAGTGATTTAGTTCTTGGGTAAAAAGTAACTGTTCAATAAATATTTGTTAATTTCATTGGCTGGATAACTAAATCATTGATTTTTTTTTTTAAAAAAAAGTATGTTTAACTACTTTGTTCTAAGAAAGGGTCTCTTTGTGAGACCTGGTCTGATCTCAAACGTACTACTGTCCACAGTACATCTGCCATCATTTATCTTTAGTATCTTTAATTTGACCCACATTTATCTTTAACCTCTCTGATCTACGTTTCCCAGTGATATCTGGATGATGTTTTGATGGGAATAGGGTCACTTGTAGAAACTTCTTTTCCCAAAATGAGAACTAGAAAAGGAACTCGAGGAAGAAATCAGTCACAAGTTCTATAATGGTGATAGTACAATTTGAACTGGGTGCTTACTATGTCCTATCACTGTTCAAAACAGTTTACATATAGTAAAACAATCCTTGCAACAACCCTGTAAACATCATTGTTTCTACTTTACAGAGTAGAACCTGAGACAGAGAGAAGTAGAATTTGTGCAGATCACATATCAGAATTCCCAATCCAGTTGTCCTGACAGCATGTGTACTCCAGGCTAGGTTTCAACTCCCTAATTCATCCTCCCCAGTCTTAGGATTACAGACGTGTCCCACACTGCCCACCTGTATTAATTTACTGTATTTAGATTCAAATACCATAGGGTCCTCAAAAATAGACCTTTGATATCAATTAAGAAACTTCTGAATTTACATAAATTTTTCCAAATAACAATCCATTTTTCAAACCCATATATTGTCCTTGATTGTGCTAGACCGAAATGATAGAATTGGGGGTTATTCCTGTACTAAGAAATAAAATAAAAACAAAACAAGATGTACTTTTTCATGGTGACACAAAAGGCATTTACTACAGAATGTTCTGAATGTACAGATTTCTTAAAAACGAATCCCCACAATTCCATAATGTCACTGCTCCCTTTTTAGCAGGCCAGAAAAGCATGTGCTTTTTTGCATAAAACAATCAATGTGGCTTATTATGTACAATAAGAAGATATCATTTAACTTAAATCATTTTACCAAAGATACAAATCAGAACCTCAAAAAAAGAAACAAAAAAAATCTCATTTCCTTTTCAGAGGACTGTCTGAACTGCAACTTTAGTATAGATATGACTCTGAGCTTAAGAGTATATACTGTTCTTACATAGGGCCTGAGTTTGGTTTCCAGACTCCACATCAGGTAACCATCTGTACCTCTAGCTCAGAGAGATTTGATACATCTGGCCTCTATAGATACCTGCAAACACACACACACACACACACACACACACACACACACACATACACACAAAGAGGCAGAGAGACAGAGATACAGAGATCTTGGAACACAAACTCCAAATGAGATGTCTCCATCAAATCCCTCCCCTCAGTGGGCAGGGAACCCACAGAAGAGAGGGCAGAGAGGGTGTGAGTGCCAGAGGGGATGGAGAACACCAGGAGGACGGGCCATTGAACTCAACGGGAGCAAAGCTGACATGGACTCACATCAGTTTAGTGGTGGTTTTATATTATATTTTATTTTAAAAAAACAAAACTGATTATTTAAAAAGAGCAGGGTATTATATAAATTTGTGCATGAAACATGAACTAATTAGGTAAGATAGAAAGCTATGTAAATGGCATCTCTTTGTGAAAAATAAGTATCTTATAAAGAGCTAAGGTTTATGATTGTTCTTAAATCATGGACCTCACACTCATCTGAATGTCTTCCTAAAATCTAGAGTGTGGAGTCCTAGCCTCAATCTGATAAAGTAGGTTACTGGAAGGACCCCCAAATTTACATTTCTAGGAGGTTTCCAGGAGAAGCTTCTGTTTCAATTTCAGAGACCACACTTGGAGTACCATGGGGCCATGGGAACACGCATTCTGTTACTGTGCTACTGTTCTACGACTACTAGAAACTCTTGCCATATACACAGGAACTACTTTTTGCTGCTACCCATAGCAAGGAATTATTTCTATCATTAACTGTAAAACATTCTTTCCACGGAAACAACTAAAAATAATGGCTACCATATTAGCACACAATATACTATATACTCCATTTACTTCCCACTACAACACTGAGATTCATATTTTACCCCAAGACCTACTGATAAATAACTAAAGACAAAAACAGCTCTGAAGGACACAACAGGATGATAGTAATAAAATTAATAATGAAGAAGCAGAAACTAACGTGAATTGAATGTTACGCTAAGCAAACTGTTCATCATATTTAAGCCATGACATCATCCTTAAAGTTGCCCGTTTGTTTGCTTTTTTAACCAAGTACTTGCTAGATTATATGTTCACTTCATCCCTAATGCCTCTCAATATTGACTCAGTCTCAACTTTACAACAATTTTTAGTCAGGTGGTAGAGGAGAGAGGCAAGAATGGGAAGAAATGGAAGGAAAGAACATTTGGCAGAGGAAGGACATCAGTGCCATCTCTACTACTGGTCCTCATCTCATCAGACTATCCCTGGCATCTAGTCTCCCGTTCATGGTTTTTGTTCATTATGGCATGCAATTTTGTGTGTGTTACTAGGAATTAAACCTATGAAGCTGTGCGCGCTAGGCAAGAATGAGGCACTGACTGAGCTATATCTCCAGCCTTGCCATATTTTTGTTTGCATATTTGTACTTTTCATGCTCTATCTGTTTGTTTTTGGTTTTGTTTTTCATTTTGAAACAAGTTTCGCTAACTTGCCTGCACTGATGCGGAATTTCCTCTTTATCCCAGGCAGGCACCAAAATTGTAAGTGTCCTGTCTACCAAATACCTAGAATAAAAGGCCTGCACCACTAGGTCCAGGTTTCAGAGTTATTTTTATTATGAGTGCTATAAACTAAATCTGGTCTCTTTAGTAACAACCCAGTTTTAGTTGCTGAATTAACACGTAGGGTTTAGAGACCATTGTGTTTGTCTGCATAGACCATCTAAAACTGACCCTTCCTACTAGCATAGCTTTGATAACTGGTCACCAACCATATAAGTTTAAGGACACTTTATTCTATCCTAGCCTATCATAGGGTGAGCCTGAAAAATAACTTGGTCAAGGCTTTGCACTTACAAAGTATATCAAAATTAGACTTATGCCCTTATTACCAAATTGCACTGTGGAAGAATACATGGTTTAAATTCAAATGTGGAGTCTATAATTAGGTTACATCTTCTATAGTTTACTATGAAAATTTAAAAGTAATTATATATTTTTTTGTGAATTTCACACAATTTAAAAAATTATTCCTTTTACCTTTTGAGATTATAATATATTATTTCTCCTTTCCCTTTCCTATGTACCCATCTTTGCTCTATTTCAATTTCATGGTCTCCTTTTTCATTAATTGTTGTTACAAATATGTGTGTCTATGTGTGTGTGTACATGTTTGTATGTGTGTGTATTTGTGTAAATGTGTATCCCTAAATATGTAAGAACTACCTGCTCAATCTATACTTATCTGTATATTTTCAGGGCTGACAGTTTGGTATGGGATAATCAATTGATGTGGTCTTCTTTGAGGAAGACAATTTTTCCCACTCCCAGAATTCCCTAGTTGCCTGTAATTCTTTGTGTAGAATGGACATCTCATGGACTTTCATCCATCCATCCACTGTAATGTGTCTATTGTTGCTGGCCTTGTTCTGCTCATGTTTAAATAGTCATCTTGATGAGACTTTATGGGTGTAAATTCTGACATATGGAGGAGACACAATCTCATAGCAAACACCCTTAAAATCCTCCTGCCCCATTGTCTTAGTCAGGGTTTCTATTGCAGCACAAACATCATGACCAAGAAGCAAGTTGGGGAGGAAAGGGTTTATTCAGCTTACTTCCACATGGCTGTTGATCACCAAAGGAAGTCAGGACTGGAACTCAAGCAGGTCAGGAAGCAGAAGCTGATGCAGAGGCCATGGAGAGATGTTCCTTACCGGCTTGCTTCCCCTGGTTTGCTCAGCCTGCTCTCTTATAGAACCCAAGACTTCCAGCCCAGGGATGGCACCACCCACAAGGGGCCCTACCCCCTTGTTCACTAATTGAGAAAATGCCCCACAGCTGGATCTCATGGAGGCACTTCCCCAACTGAAGCTCCCTTCTCTGTGATAACTCCAGCCTGTGTCAAGTTGACACACAAAACCAGCCTGTACACCCATCTTCTACAATAATACCTGAGCCTTAGA
>JADRCC010389606.1:12109-24934 GCA_019843855.1 Hylomyscus alleni
CACTCACACACACACACACACACACACACACACACACACACACACACACACACACACCACACACTCTGAATGACTACATTATAGGAAATGTCCAGGACAAGCAGACTCACAGGACAGAAGACAGCAGAAGACAGAGTTAACAACTGTCAAACACTAATCACGATGAAAAATGGATAGCGCTCTGGAGATGTTCGGTAAGGCTGTTTCCCAACTGCGAACCCGCCAAGAATGCCGTTCCACCTCCACAGAGCTGCTAGTACGATGGAAGGCAGCTGAGCAGTTAAATACTTGGTGAGCAAGTATGGGGGCTGGAGTTCAGACCCCCAGAATCCACCAAAAGTATGGATGGCTAGGAGAGATTACTTGTATGTACACATACATGAATTTGTACCTATACAATGCCAAAAAAACATAAATACGCATATACACAGCACACACACACACAGTAGAAAATGGGAAAAATGGAGCCCACAGACCCATGGTGCAGAGTTAGGCATGGCAGAACATTCCTATAATTATTGCACTTGGAGGTTAGAGACAGGAAAATGAGAAATTCAAAGTGAACCTCAGATTCTAGCGAGTTCTAGAGGCCAGCTTGAGCTATATGAGGCCTTGTCTAAAAAAAATAAAAGCAATCCCTAAAGTCCCAGGGGACTGAGCTACGTCCTGGGAGGTATCCCATGAGAACGCCAGAACACATCTCTCTACAGGATGCTGCTGTGTAGACAAGCCATACTCAAATCAGCCAGCCATACCCCAACATACATCAGTGAATACGCAAACCCCACTCCCATCAGGAACTAAAAGTTTGAGTGAGGCAGGTGGGTTTTCCTCCGAATTAAACAAACAGTCCCAACATGTTACTCTGAAGGGTTTGTTATACTTTATTTTGTTTTGAGACAGTCTCATACAGCTCAGGCTGATCTTGAACTCAATCTGCAGCTGAGACTGACCTTGAACTCCTGATCTTTCGGTCTCCTCCTCTCAAGTTTTGGGATTACAAGAGTAGGTCACCATGCCCACCTGATAAAGTGCTAGGAACTGAGCCTTGTGCATGGTAGCCAAGTACCTGACCAATGAGCTGCATCCTCCCTGATGGGATTTTTTTTTTAATGGTTCTTGCACAGAAGTAAGGAATTTCTGTAGAAGTATATCTAGGGTATTCAGGAAAGTGACACACATCCAGTCGCTATCCATCTATCTCTTTATTCCCAACAAGACTCTTCTGTACATGATGCAATCCTGCTTTTTGACCCTATGGTAGCAGTCTTTGGTCTATTACTGAAATTTTTCAGTACCATGGCCGCTGTGTCCTACGGAGTAATCCCTAAGTCAGCTACAGAAGCAGCACCTTCCCAAACGCAGGCAGCAGTAGGCCCACCCTTAGGCCGGGATCCTCAGTCAGTCCACCGGAGAGCTCCGCAGGCCATAGCCCCACACAGGCCCCGCCTGCCACTTGTTGCTGTTATCCAATTGCTGCCTCAGTAGTGCTGAAGGCAGAGGGTGGGACCAATGGTATAATAAATCGCTTTTGTTCTAGGCTAGTCAAGGCTACGGTTCTGGAACAGGGTCTTCCTACGTAGGTCTAGCTGGCTCAGAACTCAAAAAGAAAACCAGACTATCCTCAAAATCTGTGGCAATCCTCCTGCCTCTGGACTCTTGGAGGGCCAGAATTACAGCCATGAATCACCATACTTATCTTTACTTTTTTCTAGTTATCCAACTGTCCCAGAGGATGAAGCCCAACAGCAGTACCTTACCCCATGTACAATCCATCCCTGGACCAGCACTCGGTTTGTGGTGTCCTGCCCACCATTGCTGGTGGCCCTCTCTGGGGTCTTCTGAAGCTCAAATGAACCTGTGTGTCTTCCCACATGATCTCCCTGTCACCACATAGCTGTTTGCCAAGGACTCACACAGGACCAGCCTCGCCAGAGCAGACTGCTTCCTGCTGTGCTATGTTGAGAACTAGCCAGCTCTTTCCATGGAGTGCGGCGCACACTCACTTCCATGTATGAATGAGGACCGGAAAATGATGGACACACCTAAAGTCACCCACCTGCCAGCCGTTGACAATCTTTTGGTTGAAAATTCCAAATTCATAGCGGATTCCATAGCCATATGCAGCTAGACCCAGGGTGGCCATCGAATCAAGGAAGCAGGCTGAAAAAATCCAATGAAAAATCACAACCCATTAATAGAACTCAGACTGCTGGACACCAAGCTTCCACTGGGATTTGGCCAGGGAGTTGCCAAGGAGCCAGGGATAACCATAGCAACATCAGGTTTCACTAAAGGGCACCCTGGAGTCCCCTTACCCAAGAGTAGGGTAAAAGTGAGGACTCCCCGAGATCATGGTCAAGTCCTCTCTCTGCCAGCTTGCTCTGAAATGTGCAGAGACTTAATCTCTGTGCACTCTACATCTACAGCTCTGACAGCAGGGACTCATCTGAGCCTCTATCCATGGGAATAAGTCACAGAAACCAGGCCATTGATGTGCAGTTCGTGGCTCAGAATACTAAGCACCCACACTCCACAGCCCCACTAGGGTCTGCAACATTAGCTGGCGCAGCATGTCAGCAAATGGAGCTCTTGTTTTATTCCAACCAAAACCTCTTGAGAGAGGCTGGAGGGGTGGTTCGGCAGTTCAATGGTTGAGAGCACTGGCTGTTGTTAAAGAGAATCCAGGTTGACTTCCCATCACCCACATGATAGCTTACAACTGTCCTTAATTTCACTTCCAGGGAATCTGGTGCCCTCCCTCTTCTGACCTCTGTAGTCACCAGACATGTATGCAGTACCCATATATACATGCCATGTCAATAGAACACTCATATATACAACATTAGTTTTGTTCAAAAATCAGTTTAGAGAAAAAAAACTTCCTGAAAAAGAAATAAAATCACAAGTGTTTTGAATAAAAGTGCAGAAAGAAACTGTGTTCAATGTCTGACTTGGGCCAGGAATGGAGCATAGAAAGGTAGATCTTGGTGGATGTGAGGCCAGCCTAGTCTACTTAGTGAGTTCCAGGCCAGCCAGCAGTGACATCTTTTTTCACAGTGACATCTTTTTTCAAAGCAGACAACCGGCATAAAGGAATGAAAAGCCAGCAGAGGGCGCCACGGGGAACACCAGCAGGTAGAGTACATGTCTGACCCAACAAATGCGGATATCAGCAATGGAGAGGAATGAGGAAGGCTGGACGCCTGTGCTGGACTCGTCCTTCTAGGAAGTATACAGACCAATCAAGTCATCCTGGACTCACACCAAGCCAGAGAAGAGGCTGGCAGGGAGGAGGGGGCATCCAGGTTCAGAGAGAAGAGGCTGGCAGGGAGGAGGGGGCATCCAGGTTCAGAGAGAAGAGGCTGGCAGGGAGGAGGCGGCATCTGGGTTCAGGTCATGCAGGGCAGGAGACAAGGAAAGGTACCTGGTAATAAGGAACGTGAAAACACTGCAGCAGGCACCAAGGCAGAGGTGGGCCACCCTGAGGTCAGAGGTGGGCCACCCTGAGGTCAGAGGTGGGGTCACCCTGAGGTCAGAGGTGGGCCACCCTGAGGTCAGAGGTGGGGTCACCAGGCCATTGCAAAGCTTATTAAAGAACATGGGGGCTTCCATTCAGGAAGAACATAGGGTCTGAGTCAACAGAGTAAGCACAAGGCAAGATAGTGACAGCCATGTGTCATGGAGGGTTGGGCAAAGAATAGCTGAAGGGTGGTGTCCAAGACACCATGCCTGGCCGGACTTGAAGCGGGAGGGGGTGGGCAGGACAAGTCATTTCTTTCTTTTTTTTTTTTTTTTTTTTAAGACAGGGTTTCTCAGTGTAACCAGCCCTGACTGTCTTGGACTCACTTTTTAGACCAGGCTGGCCTGGAACTCAGAGATCCACCTACGTCTACCTCCCCAGTGCTGGGACTTATGCCACTAGGCCTGGCTGACAAGTCATTAGTGTAGATCCAAGTAAAATTTTGTTTTGTTTCTTTTTTTTGAAAGAAACAGAATGCCTTAGAAATCTCAAAGAATTTAGTTAACGTTTGAAAACGTACATTTTAAAGTATATCTCAATTTATAAAATATCAACTTCCAAAAAGGCTGGGCCTGGATACTCCCCCTGCCCCATCCCACCACAAAGCCAGAGTGCTATTTCAGCTTCTATGTTTTTTTTACCTAGCTTGTACTGTTCCACAAGTCTGTAAAATACTCAAAGAAGTAAATGACACTTGAGAATGTTCTCAAATGTGTTAGCCATTCAAAGCAGCAAGGCCCAAAGCTTGGCCCTATTCTAACAAAAGCCATCAGCTCACCAGCTTGGAGCCGCAGCCTCACTTAGGCATGGGCACTGGTTTTTAAATCCTAAAAGCGTTGGGGGAGAGGAGCTATGAGAACCTTCCTGGCACCACTGACCCAATGCTGACAAACATGGCTGGAAGAGATGGACATTTCCCATTTCTTTTTTCTAATGATGGCAAAGATTTTGACACAGACATGTTTGCCCATACCTCTGAGAGAGGCCAGTTTATGGTGATCGATGGGTGTCAGAAGCACATGTGACACTGGCCTTTTCCTATGATCTCCCACCAAGTCAACGGGATGCAGGACAGCTTACCTGCCAGCCGTCCCAGGCCGCCATTCCCGAGGCCAGCATCCTCCTCTATCTCTTCTAGTTCTTCCAAGTCCAATCCCAACTGCAAACAAAAGCAAAGGCGACATTTCAGTATTATTTACTACTGGCCCACCAACAAGCTCAAAGCATTTAAGTCTTGAATCTGATTTCTTTCAGACTGAAAAATTCAATGATACAAGTTAATATTAATCAGTGCACAGAAGTGAAAGTTTTCAGGTATTTCAAAGCCTACTAATGGTAAGCATTCAAAACTAGATTTATCTAGTGTGGTGTGATGACCCTTTCTGTAATCCCAGCACTCAGGAGGCTAAAGCAGGAGGATCCCCAGCTGGGAAAATACAAAGTCAGCTGGGGTTACATATGTAGTAAGATCCTTAAAGAAAAAGGAAGAGCTTAAAGGCTATAAATGCCTCATATTGTCAGGCTAATAACCAACTCACAGTGAGCAGATCTGACAAGCTGCTTAATTAGAATTTTCATGAAATCCAATGTATCTATTTTTTTCTTTTGTTGATTATACTTTTTTGACGTCAAAAATACTATTGTCCCATACAAGGGGTGGTGGTTTGAATAGGAATGGCCCCCAAGGACTCATCATGTGTTTGAACACTTGGCCCATAGGGAGTGGAAGGAGTGACAATATCAAGAGCCTTTTGGAATAGGTGTGGTCTTGTTGAACGGAGTATATCACTTTGGGGGCGGGGTTTGAGGCTTTATAGGACTCTCAGCTCCTTCTCCAGCTCCATGTGTGCTTGCATGCTGCCATGTTCCATGCCATAACTGTAAGAGACTAAACCTCGGAAACTGTAATTCCCAATTAAATGTTTCCTTTTATAAGAGTTGCCGTAGTCCTGGTGTCTCTTCAAAGTAATAGAAACTCTAACTAAGACACAAAGTCATGAAGATTTACCACTGTATATCCCTCTGAAACACTGACAGCTTTAACTCTCACAGCTAGATCTGTCATCCATTTTGATTATCTGTCTACTCAGTGTGCGCATTGGGGGGACTTCACTTCTCTGCTAAGTTATCCAAGGGTCCCAGCATCACTTATTTAAAATATCATTCTTTCCCCATCACATTATTTTGGCATCCTTTCCTTTTATTTTATTATTATTGTTGTTTGAGACGAGATTGTCCTCTGCAGCCCAGACTGGTCTCAAATGTGCAATTCTCCTACATTAAACTTCTTGATTGCTGGAATTATGGGTGTATACACCCATACTCTTTCCCTTTTTTTGAACATTCGTGTGTATGTATATATGTATATGTGTGTGTACATGTGTGTGTGTGTGCACACGTGCGAACGTGCACACAAGCAGTCGCTCATGCACACATATATGCTATGTATGAACAGATGTTCACAGAGGCCAGAAGAGGGTGCCTGACTTCCTGGAGTTGGAGTTACAGATGGTTATGAGCCATTTTATATGCCTAGAACTGAACTTGGATCCTCTATAAGAGCAGCCAGCACTCTTAAACACTGAGCCATCGTCCGGCACCCAAACCCACTCCAAAGCAAAAAAGCAAAACAAAACAAAACCCAAAAGCATAGGCAATAAGAAACTCAAACAAAAGAACTGCATACAATTTCTAAACTTTCAAGTCAAAGGACACTATCAACAAAGTAAAAAGACAACTTAAAGAATGGAAGAAAAAATGTGTAAGCCACACATATGATAGGAGATTAGTATCCAGAATAAACAGAGAGATCTAGAAACTGAGTCTCAAGAAACAAGCAGCCTGACTCAAAAGTGGGCAATTATACTTGAATCGACTCTGCTCCAAAGATAAACAAATTCCCACTAAGCACAATACACTCACCACCGATGACCTTCAGAAAAGGCAAATCATGGCCACCCAGAAGTTGGAGATGCCACTCGGCGGGACAATACTTGCTTGGCACACGAGAGTTCGAGGTCAAGGCCCAGCATTGAAAAGGAGAAAGAGAGGCAGATACTACAGCCATCACACTTCCAGCTGTAGACTTAGAGCTCCTGACTGCATGCTCTGCTGGAACCACTCGTACACTTGTAGTCAGGGCACCATTGTCCGTGGTGTCAGAAGGCAAGAGCAGCCATGTTCATGGACAGGTGACAGGTGAGTGAGTGAAGCACGGCCCACACGTTTGGTAAGGTAGACTCAGCCTTGACCAGCAATGGGGGGAGATCCAGGACCCAAGGAGAGACAGAAACGCTGAGATGGTGCCTCAGTTTCTCTTGCCTCACTGATTCAGGTGCTGTACTGAGGACTTTCTATGTATGATTTAATACTCATGACCTAACGTCTTTGCTTTTGCAAGGGAATTAAGTTTACTCTGCATTCAGTTGCAACTACTCTGGGGGAATATGTGTTCCTATAGGATACAGCCTATCACCTATATAAAAATATGTATAAAGTTGTTACTTTATTTACAAAAGACAGAGAGCAATGAAGGACCAGCACACGCTGTCACACAGGTGACACTATCACACTGTCACCCTGCAGGACACTCCTAAGGATCCTCTGTAGTTACACTCATAAAATACCCAGAATTGCCAAGTGCAGGAACATGAAGGGCAATGGTGGCTTCCGGGGGCTGAGGTGGGTAAGGCATGGTTTGGAATATGTGCAGGTTCTGCAGGTGGGTGGTGGCGATGGCTGCAAATGCTGTGAATGTCCTGAATGTCGTTCATTGTACAGGAAGAATGGCTAAGATGGGAGACTTTATGTAATATAAACTTTCCAGCAATTATTTTAAATTCAAAAAGAGATTTACCCTGAACATGCAGGTTTATTCTGGACTCGACTCTATTTGGTGGCTGATATATGCGACTTTCTGCCTGCAGGACCCAGGCTTGATTGACTGTGGCTTTACAGTAAGTTCTGGAACTGGGAAGTGTGGGTCTCCTACCTGGTTCTCTTGGAAGTCCACCCAGATACGCAGATTATCGTATCAGACTTGGTGAAGAAACTGACTGGGATTTTGAAGAGGACCGTACTGAATCCACAGACCACAGTGGAGAGCTTTGCATCTTAACAATACTAGGTCCTTTTATTTTTTTTTTTAAACAAACAAAAAAAAAAAGTCTTCATTTTTAAACCTTCCTTAGTTCCTTTCAACTTGCTTCCAGAGCATGAGCACTGCATGGGGGTAGGGGAGGCACATTTTTTATTACATCTACACCTGCTTTATTCTTTCTGGTGCTTCTACAAGCAGAACTATCTTTGTTTCACTTTGGATGTTAATCTGCAGATATATCAAGATATCGACAGTTTCTGCAGATCAGTCCTATATCCTGAAAACCCGAGGCACTCCCTGACCAGTTCTAGTGTTCTTCATGAATTTCTTATGATTTTCTAATTCACGCCATCTGTGTGTAGTTGGCTTTACCTTTCTAATCTGGATACCTTTAATTTACAGTTCTTACCTAACTACCTAGCCAGAACCTACTACTGTAGGACATTGAGACCCATCGTGAGAAGACATCCTTGTGCTGTTAACACAAGCAAGTTAAATCCAAGAGGGGAGACACAGGGAGGAAGACAACAGAAAGTCTGTAAGTTAAATTCATTTCCAACAAATGGACTATAAAACAGAGGAAAAAACAAAGATAAAAAAGAGGCACATATAAACTGAGAGAAATTTAGGAGATGTCTCAATCAACTTCAAACATCCTGTTTTAGAAGTTCTAAGGTGATCTGGGGCTGGAGAGACAGGTCAGCATTTAAGAATACTGGATGTTCTTCCAGAGGACACAGGCTCAGTTTCCTAAATCCACACGGAGGCTCATAGCTGTCTGTAACTCTAGTTCCATGGGATATGATGCCCTCTTCTGGTCTCAATGGGTACTACATGCAAATGGTGCACAAAACAACCATATGCATAACAAAACCTGAAAAGCTAAAATTAAAAAAGAAATTCTTTTGGGCAGTGATGGTGTACACCTTTAATCCCAGCACTTGGGAGGCAGTGGCAGGTGGATCTCTGAGTTTGAAGCCAGTCTGGTCTACAGAGTGAGTCCCAGGACAGCTAAAGACTGCACAGAAAAACCCTGTCTCAAAAAGGAGGAGGAGGAGGAGGAAGAGGAGAAGAAATAATAATTCTAAGGCATTCAAACAGTGTACAGACTGCCTGAAAAGCTGGTGTTACTAAGCATTATGGTCAGTATCGTAGGAGCCATCACAGTGTAGGTGTGTCTGAGTTCTTGTTTCCTAGAGATCATACTGACGCCCTGAGTCAAAGCTGGTGAGAAGACTGCTCATATGCACCTAAACTTTTCTGCAGTGTAAATTGTTTTCCAGAGTGCCGCTGATAAGTTGACTCAGAAGAAAGCTGATTCTTTTGAAGTCCTAGTTGTGAGAGTACAGCGTTCACATGCCACAGCTTGAGAGATGACTGGAGCGTGAAAGCTGCGACGTCATGAACAGGCTGAGCCACTGAGGAATGCGTAGGCTACATAAAGACTATCAGGGGAGGTCTAGTTAGAGGAAAGGAGTCCCTGCGGGGAAGGCACCCCCCAAGGGCGTGTGTTGTCCCCAGTCTCTGTCCTTGATTGCTGACTCTGCAAAGTGAGCAGCCTACTCTGCCACATGCTCGAGCCTCCAAGATTGAACACACCTGGAAAGTGGCTTCGTCGAAGGCAGTGCTGCCTGCCTCAGGCCCACTGAAACTGGAACCAAAATTAATCTTTCTTTCTTTAGACTTCTCTAAATTATTTTTTCATAGTAACAGAATGGTGACTAACATCCTCAGAAGGAGAGAAGGTGGTCTCTAACAAGGCTTACACCCATGTTGGACTTATGTCCCTACCAGGTCCCCAAACTCCTCCTACCTAATCTCTGAGCAAAGCATAGGAGCTGCGGCATAAGGTGAGGACCCCACTCTAAAGACCTTCATTGTGGTGAGACACTGCACTACCTGGTCTCACTACAGAACTTCCCCATCTGAGACCAGTGTTCCAGAGGAGAGAGGAGAGAGCAAAGAGAGGCTGGGAGATAAGCAGAGCTCTGCTGAGGCTACAATCGACCTGTGTAGGAATTAGGGTAAAGAAAATGCCCAAACAGCTGGCTTCTCCCATGAGAGGAGGCCACTTCCACACCTGCACAGCACAATGAGGTCAGGAAATGTCTGGAGATCAGAGTGAAACCAAATGGATCACGACATTCAAAACCTACCTCTGGACTAGGAGAGGGGAGTACATTTCTAGAAACTTCCAAACCACAGCATCATCACTCAAACCAGTCTTCCCACAATAATTCCATTTATTATCGTCCCTTACAGCCTTGCGATCTCTCCTTGAGGAAGGGAAATTCTCCTTCCTGGCAGTAGGACACTCCGGGACACAGGTACCCTAACATACCTGGTAAGTGGCTTCATCACATGCAGTCTGAAGGCCCAGGTTCACCATGGTGTTCTGCAGCGTGCGGCCCATGTAGAATTCCAGGGAAAGGTAATAGATGCGCTGCAGACAGAAAACAAAAGCTTAGTTTCCCATTCTGTCCACAAACAGGAGACACACAGCAGGGAGGGAGTCACAAGGCACCGAGGCAGGACTTCCATGTGAACCCAATGCTGACACCTTACTTGCGGGGCAGCCCTACTCTCCTGAGTCTCCAGTGCACAGAAGTGATCTCCTCTAACAGAGGAGTCAGGTCATCCCAGAACCTGAGAATAGGCCTCCCTATCCTCTGGCCGGCAGATCCCACAGTGAGCTAGGCTGGCCTCTTACCAGCCATGTGCCCTGAGACAGGCTCTGTTCCCAACACGAGATAAGACAGCCTACAGAGGAGGAAATGTTTCCTCTCTGTAGTATTAAATTTAATCCTCTTTCCAAATATTAAATATAAACAAGCCATGGTATGTGCTCCTGTTGTTCCATCTGCCTGAGAGTCTGAGGCAGGGGAATGGATGACTGAAGCCCAGAAGTGTGAAGCCAACCTAAACGACATGGTGAGATTCAATGTCTCTTAGGGTGGCTTCTTAAGCCTACCAGAGGCACACCATAAACAGGAATGCAGATGCTGGCAACCCTAGGGAAGACATCATTCCCTCAAAGCAAAGACTGGTTTTTGCTGGCTGTGAGGCAGATTTCCTTGGTGGGAGGTGTAGTGTGTGTGCTTGATTTAGTGAGGTGTTTTAACTTGGACTGTGGCCACACACAGTGCTACCAACCAGTCTCAACAGGTTCAAGACCCAGAAATCAATACCACACCAACAGGTGCTGACCTGCAGAGACATCTTGGAAGGCACTTCAGAACATTCCAAGACAGGGGATGGCTCTTAGCCAAGTTCCCTCACTTACTCGGTCAGAGTCTCCAAAAAAGGAAGATGACACTTCTGTCTTCTCACTGACATTCTGTGAATCACAACACGCTGCCTCCTCAACAACAAAGACTGACAATGACTGCCATGTCCCTGAGTTGATTTCTGTTACACCCATCTCCTCTCCCTCAGGCTCACTCCATGAAATGGTGCTGAGTCTGTGGGCCAAAGCAACTCAACTGCAGGCCATGCCATACTGTCTAAGGATCCCCTTAAAACCTGGCTTCTCCATAGAGTCCTCTCACAAATCATGCCTTACCTCCCTGAGAACTGCCTGTACCTGTGCCTCCTTCTGTCCTGTGCACAAGGTATTTAAGCTGTAACCATCTGCCAGTAACTTCTCATTCTAGCATGTGCTAGCAAAAGTAGGGCCTGACCAGGTCTGGCGCTTAGTAGGGAGGCTGAGGCAGGAGGACATCACTTTTAAAACCTGTCTGGGCAACTTATTGAGTCCTCGTAACAAAAGAACTGTGATAAAAACTTGCAGATAGGAGCTGAAAGATGGTGCGGCAGTTGAGAACACTGGATGTTTTTCTAAAGGATCTAGGTTCAGTTCCCAGCAACCACACACATCATGGCTTAGAGCTGGCTCTAACTCCAGTGCCAAGGAATCTGGTACCCTCTTCTGGATCCTGCAAGCACGCCGCACAAATGCAATATCCTTACCTACAACATTCACGTGCACCTTAAATTTAAAAAGCTCAGGACATAGCTCAGGGATAGAGTACTTGACCTACAAGTGCAAGGCGGTGGACTTAATCCCTGCTACAACAGAAGACTAGGGAGGGCAGAAGAGCATTCAGACTGACGGATGCCAACGGCTAGAAGAACGGTGTGTGGTGAGTAACAACTAACAGGTATGGATGTACTAATCACTGCACTGAATGCAGTGTTCTTGACTGTTGCTGAATGCACGAGTCCGTGAGTACTCTTCCGGCACTCGCTCCCTCTGCAGCTCCCTTCTCCCACATGTTCGGATCAAACCCAGGGCCTCCGGTCTGCTAGGCAGGGTACGGGAGCACTTGAAATCCCAATACTCAGGAGGCAGAGGCAGGTGGATCACCGTGAGTTAGAGCCCAACCTGATCTATACAGCCCATAGTAAGTCCTTGCCTCAAGTAAGTAAGTAAGTAAGTAAGTAAATAAACAAACAAGCAAATAGGTAAGAAAACAGCCAATGAATGAATGAATGAACAAATAAAAAGGAAATGAAGCCAATACTCTGGGGAGCAAAGTTAGAAAACGTCTCAAGTGCCACTCACAAGCAAGGGGTAGTAAGGGACAGGTTTCCACTGTGAGTCCTACCACCTGAAGCCAAGGAAAGACACTTCACGGGCTCTACAAATGCCCGGCACCCGCATGTTCTCATAGCAGATGCTCACGAGCACACACACTTCAGTGTGATCTTTCTCACTCAAGGACACACTCAAAAGGACCTTAAAAGAATTTCCTTAGCACGCGCGGGCGCGCACACCCCCCCCACACACACCCCCCTCCCACACACACACCCCCACACACACACCCACACCCACACACAGACACACACCCACACCCACACACCCACACACATCCACACACACCCACACACACACGCACCCCCCCCACACACACAGACACAGACACAGACCCACACCCACACACACCCACACACACCCACACCCACTCACACACACACACACACACACACACACACCCACACACACACACACACTCACACACACACCCACACATACCCACCCACACCCATACCCACACACACACACACACTTGGCAGTCCCAGGGGATAGTGCTTATTTGAAAATCAGGCAGGAAGAAGATGAGACAGGAAATATAATAGGCAAAACCACACAGCATCTTCCACAGGATTAAAGTTCATAAAAAAAAAAAAAAAAAAAAAAACC
>JADRCC010389624.1:0-12204 GCA_019843855.1 Hylomyscus alleni
TTTTTTTTTTTTCCCAAAGGGTCTCATGTGGCCCAGGCTGGCCCCAATTAGATAAGTAGCTGTGGATGACCTTAAACCCTGGACCCTTCTGCCTCTGTCTCTCAAGTACTGGGATTAAACAAACACCATAATTGTTATGTTTTAGCATAATACTTTCCCTTTATCCCGCATCCTCCCATAGCTACCATCTCCTTTCTCTTCCTCTTCTTTTTTTTTTATAACATTTGTTAACTCTCTACTTCTTCTCTTTACATCTCTTTTCAATGTGCTTGCAACAGGCTTTTTTTTTTTAGCCATTTCGCTGTGATCATCTTAACAAAGTCACTGATTATCTTAATGCTGCCTAATGCAATAGACACGTCTGTTCTCATGCACCGTCCTGTCAGCATCTGGCACAGCCATCACTCCTTTCCTTAAAGACTTTGTTTTTATGGTATCAGACTTCTAGTTTCCCTTCTACTTCACTGAGTGGTTTTCTTACTTTTTGTGGTTTCTTTCCTGACTTATCCTACCTTCAGTTTATTGGTAAGTCCCGGGACTTCTGTCTCTGCCCACTTCCTTGGGTTCCCTTAGTCATGTCTACAGTTTTAACATTGTAACAAATCAATGACTCTCAAATTTCTTGAAGCCAGTCCTCTCCTTAGAACTCTGGACCTATATACCTAACTGCCCAGTAGTTCTGTTTGCATATTTAGTGGACATCTAAACCTTGGTATGACCCAACATGATTTTGGGTTCTCTTCCCATTTTCCAGGTGACACTTATTCTTGATTCTTCTCTTTGCCTCTTGATATACATCTAGTTATATTTTCAAAATATAACCCACATTCATCTACTTTACAGTCCTAGTCTAGGTCACTATCAACTTTCACTTTAACTGTTTTGAGATGGGTCAATGCCTTCCCTCTTTGTTTGGCCCAATCTTTGCACAGCAGATAGTGTTTTTTAAAACCAAAGATTAATGTCTCGCCTCTACATAAAGATCTCCAAAGGTTTCTCTTTGTGCTGTGAATCAACTTTCAGCTCCCTACCTCTGCTAACAGGGCTTATGTAAAGTGTGCCAGGCCACTTGTCCAACATCATCTCCATAAGCCCACCTTACTGATAGGTTGTCACAACAGACTTCTTCTGCTGCCTCTTGCACTCTGTGTCCTTTCTACCCTGACTCTACTTGGAATGTTTTCTCCTCTTATGTCCTTTCCTAAGGCTGGCTCCTTTCTGTACTTCAGATCTTGGTTAAATGTCACTTTCTTATACATCTCATCTATCTCAACTGCCCAGCTGAAAATAATTATCAATCATGTTTCCCAATTTAAATTATCTTCACGGGACCTACCATTCTGTGATGGTCTTGTTTAGTTATTTAAATGGCCGTCCCCTATTTTAATACAGTACGGGTCCTTTGTCTTTAACAAGCTGAATTAGTGCATGTACAATGTATGCCCTGCAACAGTACTGTAAACAGTAATTCTTTTTTCCCTGTGTGCCAGAGCCCTTGACTCACCAAAGACATGGGACATTTCTCCAGCTCCTCTTCATTCTTTATCTGTATATCTGCAATGGAGATATATTTGTGCTGGCAAAGATAAGAAACCAACAACAAGGGTTAAGAACCAAATTCTCACATGTCTCCTCCCCCCCCCAGGCTCCTCCTTAACTTTTTTTTTTTTTTTGGTTTTTCAAGACAGGGTTTCTCTATATAGCTCTGGCTGTCCTGGAACTCACTCTGTAGACCAGGCTGGCCTCAAACTCAGAGATCCACCTGCCTCTGCCTCCCAAATGCTGAGATTAAAGGCATGCACCACCACTGCCCGGAAAAGACTTATTTATTTATTGTATGTAAGTACACTGTAGTTGTCTTCAGACAATCCTGAAGAGGGAGTCAGATCTCATTATGAATGGTTGTGAGCCACCATGTGGTTGCTGGGATTTGAACTCAAGACCTTTGGAATAGTAGTTGGTGCTCTTAACCGCTGAGCTATTTCTCCAGCCCAACTTTTCTTGTTCAGAGAAATATTCCATGAGTTTATCATCCCCTCCCCAAAACATCAAACCTTTGGAAGCAAGAATTGAATCCACTTCTGAATAATTAGCTCTAAGCAGTACTTCCTGAACAGTATTTCTGTATATTATATTTTCATATTTGTTGGATACTAGCAAATATCTTGTCATTTACCTTCAACGTGCCAGGGGAAGCCCTTGGAATACTACTCATACATGTTGTGCATGCATGTATGTTTGGAGTTAGGACTCCACATTCTTTGTGTGTATACATATACTGATATAAGGAAGATTGCTACCTAATGTGTGGCCTTCAGAAGCCAGTGGATCTATGAGGAGAGGGACATAAAAGGAAGAAACAAATGGGAAGAGAGAGAATGATAGAGGAAAAAGAAACAAGAGAAAGGAATTGTGTTTTCATCTATCGGAATGCAGGAAACTGGATAAGTAGAGAGAGACCTGCCTTTCCCTATTTGGCCAAAGCCTGCAGGGGAGATGCAGAAGGTCCTGAATATTCTGGAAGAAGAACTCTAAGTACCCAAGGCAGTGGCAATCTGACTTGCTTTGATGGCTCCTTATCCCTGAAGAATGAAAGCCCACCCTTGTCACCTGCTTTAGAGTCTTCACGCTCTCGTGGATGGGTCGAGGTAATCCAACCAAGGTATCCGTGTCTCTGTAAAAGGTACAGAACACCAAACCATAAGCTCAAAGAGAAAACTACTCAAATACTCTGGAATCGCAGGGACTACACACTTCAGCATCTGTTCCTGCTATCCTACACCTTCTTATATAAAGTTTAAGGTCCATCGGCTTGCTTAAGGTCACAGAAATAATCACATGCAGAAGTATTTCTGAAAATTAGGAGATGGATATCAGATAGTCTCTTAATTATTCACTTGATCTGTGGGTGATAGATTCCCACTTAATGGAATATGTAACCTAATGACACCCTTGACAGTGAAATCCTTTTTAGCTTTACAAATCCTAGTGAGGAGGATTCATGGCTTTCTCTAATATTCTTTATATCTATTTTTTAAAATAGCTAGTCACTTACTGCCCCAGAGTGAATCCAATGAACTTGTTTCTGCTCATCTCCAAGAAGTGTTCAATGTCCTTCTGTCTGAGATGACGATAACGGTGAAGAGACCAGAATCAAAGAGAAGAAGAAAACAAAACAAAACAAACCTTAAGAAAGAGACTTTTCAGATCTCCTGTTCCTTCATTTGGAAGACAGAGTTGGACAGAGGGAACTTCAGACCCAGGGGTTGATTACCAACCACACCAGGCTACTAAACACTGAGTATGTATGCTTCCACCCTGGCTCTTCAGTGACTGAAATCTCAAAGCTCAGGATGAGTGGTGCCATTCAACCTACCTAACCTTCGGGGCCCAGGGCAGGCCCTTGGGAAAGGCTACCCGGTCAGTTGAGAGAGGTGTCTGTGAGGGTGGAGGTGGCACCAGAGGATCCTGTTCTAGCAGGTCTAACTCTCCATCCAAGGTCCGTTCTCCATCACCTGCAGATTCTTCTTCCTCTTCTGTGGCGGGTTCCTCAGTCTTGAAGAGATCCCTTTCATTGTAGATGTCCAGGCTGTCTTGCTTGGTGAGGAGTTGCTGGGGCAGGGGGAGGGATACAGAGCGATATATGCGACCTTGTCTGAACTCTCTCTGGACTTCAGGAAACACGAGGTCGAAAGCTATCTACTATGAGAACACTGCATTACCCATCTCCTTATAACTCACTGGGCTCAATCACAGGGCACGTAACTCCTGGAAAAAATGGCCAAGGCCACGAAGCACAGCTTAGACAGTACCTGTGTGGTACCCAGTGAGCTTTCAAGAGCACTGATGCTATCCCCTCCCCCAGCACTTTCCTTCTTAACTATGCTCTGCTTAGGTGAACATTCAGTGAGTGTGCTTTCTGTCAGCATACACCAGCTGGCTGACTGAGGAAGAAGATGACAGGAGCTTGCTGCCAGGCGGGAGAAAGTAAGCTTAGAATGTTAAATCTTATTGCATAAAGACAAAAAGGTTGGACAGAAATAGGCCAAAAAGTTAACAGTCACTGCCTCTGGTTGTTAAGCTTGTGGGTGATTTTTCTCTCTTTATCACATTTTTATATTTGTTCTAAATTTTCTACAATGAGTAAGCATTACTTTATAAAACAAAAAAGAAAGGTTTCTAAAAAAAAAGTCATACTGCCTACAATTTAGACTGAATTGAACCCTGTCATCTTTAATTGGCAAACTCTGATAGGTTAGCCAGGTGAGTCCATGAAAATGTGGCCACAGCTCACTGTAACTTATTTAGAACTTCTCAAAGACTATACACTGCCTAGAACCCTAACCAGCCATCTCTCAAATGTAAGCTTGTGGTCCAAGGCCAAACAGAGGATGGTGGCTCAAAATAAAACTTCTTTCTGCCAAGAAAATGGTGATTCATGATAGACATGTAGATTTGCTAGATGCTCTTTTCAGGGCCCCTACTCTCCGAATTCTAAACTAACTCATATTTAGGATGCTAAGCAACTCTGCTCACTGAGGTCCAGACCATGCACGGGCAGAGGAGAGGCCAAGGTATAGACACTAAGGATTCATGTTGGTTACAGGGCCAACCTGGGATGGCCATCTACTGCCCTTCACTACCACATCCATAATATCTTAGAATTTGATTTTTGACCAGTCAATACCCCAATAACATCAACACCCCAATACTACTGTATATTTGGTCCATACCCTCCGAGAACCACGGCGACCCCGCAGTTTGGAGGGTGGAGGGGCCAACTGAGACTCCCCCAGATCAAGAGTGTAGGAAGGCGGGGAGGCGGCACGCATGCTCTTCACCACTTGGATACTGTCCTCAGCTAGTGGAGGCAGGCCCAACTCTGCACGCTTCTGTATTTTGAGAGCCTGAAGGTGCTCAAATCCACCAAGGGTAAACTAAAGAGTAAAAAGGAAAGGGGAAGTTATTCAGTACCAAGTGTCAGTTCTGAGCATGCTGTACTTATGTATTTAGAAACAGACAGACAGACAGACAGACACACACACACACACACACACACACACACACACACACCCACCAGTAACTAAAAACAAGAGGCCATAAATTTCAGAGAGAGTAAGGAACAAGGGATGGGTGCATGGGAAGGGAAAGGGAAAATGATGTAATTATATTAAAATTAAAAAAAAATTGTTCTGAAAAAGGAGAAAGAGCAGAGAGGGGAAGGGAGGGCAGTCATAAGAGAACAAAGTCAGAGGAACATAGCTGGAAGGAAAGCACCTCAACTTCAACTTCCTCACACTGCCTCTTGAACAAGGAACATGAAGGAACAAACATGATCACTACTCCAGTCTGAAGGTCTCTGGGGTCAGAATAAAGCACAGTATTACTTACTGACCAGAGCTGGAAATAGCACTAGACTTTAGAAGCGGGGAGGGACTCCAATGGAAAAAGTTTAAAGAATGGAAGACAACCCCCATTTGTTTTGTTTCTTGAGCAGGGCTTCACTGTGTAGCCCAAGCTGGCTTTAAACTTGCAAACTTCATACTCAGTCTATCGAGTTTTACAGCCATATGCTACCATCCTTGGCACAGTCTCTCATTCTAAGGAACATGTTCAGATGCCGGGATGTCCCAGAGTCACAGTTTCCTCTGCAGTCAAGAGGTAGTTTTCCCTGGGAGGCCCATATGTTGTTCCTCTAGCTCCATAGGGATGTGAGCCAGAGGAAGGCTAGAAGATGATGGGCCAGGGTGAAGAATAAGTAACAAATTATTAGCTATGTACTTGTAAGAACGCTTATTGTCTACTGGAAGAAAAGGCATGCATTGGTCTTAACATTTCATAGTTACAGAAACAGGTACAGAACTGTTGAATGCTCGTTGTAATGAACAGAACCAGAGTCCTAACGGCCAGCTAGTGTGCTTTCTATGAAACACCAGTTTTGTTAAGGAAAGATGCCACTGACATCTTCAACTCAGAGATTGGCATCCAACAGATTCATCCGATAGAAAGAGCAGCCTGACGGTGCAGACTATTTGATGACTCCAGGAGGGCCCTCCGCTCCTGCTCCTCTTAGTTCTCAGGGACTAACAGCTGCCTCATCCTGCTGCCTAGCTCCAGCGCATAGACCCAGATTTTAAAAACCTGATTGGGTGAGGTGGGAATGGAGACCGTCAGCCACTCACCATGACCACCTTCCAGAGCAGAAGCAGAACCTTCTTTATTGGAAAGTGGGGGGCCAGGCCACTGCAGAATTTGGTAACCATGGAAAACAGCAGGAGGGCAAAAGGCTCTTCATTATGTGTGGAGAAACCTGAGGTATAAGGAGAACCAAGAGAAAGTGAGAGGAAGTAGCTGACATCCTGCCCTAAGATCCCTGAGTCTGGGCACTGAGGAAGGCATTCAGCCTCCCCTGAAAAATCCCAGAGTACTTTCTCTTAAACAGGCGGCATAGTGAGACCCCAGAAGGAAGTTCCTTAAAGGACAGGATGTGCCCCATCCCTAGATGTTGAGGATCACAGCAAGCAAGAAGTAACAGTCATGATGTGACTTTCTGGCTAAAGCAATCAAGGTATTTCATGGACCGTACTGCATTCTTACTTATTTACATCAATAAATATATTTTTAAAATGCTTTTACATCTAATACTTGTCAGATGACCACTTCAACTTACATTAGAATAAAGTTCAGGTTTGTTTTTGTTTTTTGTTTTTGTTTTTTTGTTTTTTTTTTTTTGGTTTTTCGAGACAGGGTCTCTCTGTGTATCCCTGGTTGTCCTGGAACCCACTCTATAGACCAGGCTGGCCTTGAACTCAGAAATCTGCCTGCCTCTGCCTCCCAAGTGCTGAGATTAAAGGCATGCGCCACCACCACCCAGCCCAAAATTCAGTTTTTAAGGCTGTTCAATTCATTTTTCCCCCATATGGGATTCATGATGAAATGGAAGAATGGCTATTCTTAATACTAACCAAGGAAAGTAAGACACACAATCAAACTCAGTCCTCATGCCCCATGCAACATTTCTGGCTTAAAAAGGAAAAGACGCTACTTTTAAAAAGAAAAAGAACTAAAAAGGACAGCTTTCCTCCCTGGCAGACCCTCCGCTTCCCGCCCACACTCAGAGCTCTCTCCCCAGCCCCTCCTCACATGCTACTTCTTACTCAGTTCAGTTCGGAAGGTCTCTCGGGCTGTCCTCCACCCATAGGGGTCTATTTCTCGCTCCAGGCGGATATTCTCCACCATTAGGTACATGACACTCAGTAGTACCCTGGAGTTACAAAAGGATCTTAAGAGATGCCCACGGCAGTTCCCAGCCTTCAAGGATGACATCAGTGGGAGCCCAGTCAGAGAAGACTGGTTAAGAGGTAGCGCCCACTTATCTGAGATTTGGAAAAGGGGTAAACACACGCCACCCATCACCTCTGTCCAAAGCCCAGGGTCACTTCACTCACCTGAGCTCGGTGCTGTCAGCAATGGAGACAGCTGGTTTCCGAAGGGCACTACTAGAGGCCTGGTTGTTGCTGCCCCGGAGAGGAGTGAAAGAACAGGAACCCATCAGGCCTTTCCTCCCTGTGCTCACTTACTTGACACATAAACACAAACACCTGCCATCCCCTGCTTATGCAGTGACGGACTCATCTAAGGAACCCGTCGACCCTTGAAATCCGCCTGTGTGAAGGCAGGCAAATAAGAGGGTCTGTGGTATCAGTCCTCTTGGGATTCCCTACAATGCTTACCACTGTGCTGGAGACAAAACAGAAGCTAAGCAATATCTCATAAATAATAAGCAGACTTCAGTGTATCTAGCAGCTGCAGAAAAGGCCACTTCTACAGTTATAACTCATGACAGAGAGTCAGGCATAGTGACAGAAATTGGTCGTTTCTCTTGTGTTTATGATGGACTTAGGCTCAGCTGAAAAGGTGCTTAGATTAAAAAGGTAACCAAACCAGGATAGGTCTGTGAAGCCCCGGATTGTAGCAGCTGCTTGGTCCAACCTCGAGGAGGAAGAACACTGTCAGGGAGCTTCGAGTGGAGATTCCCGTAGGGAAATCTACCGAGGATCTCCATGGACATGTGGATCCTTCAAGAAAGTTTCTAAGCTAGCCTCCCCAAGGCTTCTTACTCGATTTCCATGTGGAGTAGCTCCAGGAAGGTCGAGAAGGTCCCCATCTGGTAGAGCAGGAAGCAATTGTATCTGGACCAGTGTAGCACATCGACCTCGGAATCACATTCCCCGAAAGTGCCTAGAGAATCAGACGATTGCTATAGGACGCGGAGTTGGGAGGGGCAGGTATTTTATTTTTTATTTTTTTTTTTTGGTTTTTCGAGACAGGGTTTCTCTGTGTAGCCCTGGCTGTCCTGGAACTCACTCTGTAGACCAGGCTGGCCTCAGACTCAGAAATCCGCCTGCCTCTGCCTCCCAAGTGCTGGGATTAAAGGCGTGCACCACCACTGCCCGGCAATTTTTAGTTCTTTCTGCCGCTCCTCATAATCTTCAAACTTTGCCAGTACTTTACAGAATAAGGAGGCTCACAGAATTTGGGCAAGGCCAATGAGAACTTCCTTAAATGAGTGAGTTAGCAGAGAAAAGAGGTAGTCTCCTGGGTAAGCCAAATGTGCTCACCAATGGCCAATCTTTATTTATTTATTTATTTATTTATTTATTTATTTATTTAGGTTTTTCGAGACAGGGTTTCTCTGTGTAGCTCTTGACTGTCCTGGAACTCACTCTGTAGACCAGGCTGGCCTCGAACTCCTAAATCCACCTGCCTCTGCCTCCCAAGTGCTGGGATTAAAGGCGTGCACCACCACCGCCCGGCCAATCTTTATTTTTTTAATGATTAATTTTTACTATATGTACACTGGTGTTCTGCCTGCATGTACGTCTGTGTGAGGGTGTCAAATCACTTGGAGCTGGATTACAGACAGATGTAAGCTGCAATATGGGTGCTGGGAATTGAAGTCAGGTCTGGAAGAGCAGCCAGTGCTCTTAACCGAGTGGGTCTCTCCTGCACCGTCAGTGGCCAGTCTTCAACCCCACCCCCAAATAGACCCTGAAATAAGGATTCAAATGCAAATAGTCTAGGTGGGAATGCATCTCGAGGATCACCAGAGGAGAAATAGGGGGAGTGAGAGAGGGAAGTGGGCAGCTGAACGAGTTCAATCCCAGGGGCCTTTCTGGAAACAGGATGAAGCACACAGTGCAGATCATTTCACCCAAGAGGAGTGAGACAATCAAGGTCACCTCCTCAATCCTGGAAGTCCTTTTTATGAGGACTGAGTGTATGCATCCCTCTGCTTGCCCAGTGTGGGCTGCAGACAGAGCCTTTAAGCAAAAGGACCTTGTACTGGTAGTTGGAAGTTTGTTACTGCAGCAGACCTAAGTGATTCAGAAGTGCCACATATTTACTGCTAGCTTCCCTTTCCTAGTCTTTACTTCCCATTTATGGCTCTTTCTTTTTTCACTTTTACAATTTTTTTTTTGTTCCCAATTTGTTGGTTCGCCAGCAATCTTCGCATGCTCAGAGCTTATTTTCATCATTCTAGCAAGACAATCTCAGCGCCCCTTCCAACACCTGGCTAACAGGTTTTTGCTGGCAAGCTTTCCCCACCTTAATCTCATTTAGTTCTGATTATCTCCAAATTACTCACAGCATCCATTCCTGCCGCTGTACTGGCTTGAACCTTTAAAATGTCATAAAAACTTCAGTGCTGATGCCAGGGCACCAGCTCTCCCTACATGGATTCTCTTGCTAATCTTCATATACACGTACGGCAGATTGGAGGGGGGGAAAATCCATGTGAGAAATCCTGACATGCGTAGGGTATGGTTTATGTTTGTAATCCTAACTAAGGAGGCAGAGGCAGGAGGATTAAGAGTTCATGATCATTCTCAGATAAAAAGAAAGAATAGCTGGCAGTGGTGGCACACACCTTTAATCCCAGCACTTGGGAGGCAGAGGCAGGCAGATTTCTGAGTTCGAGGCCAGCCTGGTCTACAGATTGAGTTCCAGGACAGCCAGGAGAAACCCTGCCTCGAAAAACCAAAATAAATAAATAAATAAATAAATAGATAGATAAATAAATAAATAAAACAAATAAAAAACAAACAAACAAAAAACCCCAAGAATTAAAACAAACAAACAAACAAAACCAATGTGATGTGTTTGGTAAGATAGAGGCAGATCCCAAGAGATCCAAAACAGTATCCAATACTATCTCTGGATTTTCCTTATAAGGACAGGCTACTCCTAACATAGCAAGACCCATCACTGAGATGCAAGGGACCCTGCTTTCCCAATAAGTCTGCTTTATACACATCGCTCCCTAGCTTCCACCCCTATCAAATCAGCAAGAACAGACACTTACCTTGGGCTAAATAGAGAACAGCCCGGGCCACCTTAAGCCGTTGTTCCCTACTGACCACCTCCAGTCGGTCCAGAAGTCCCATCACATAGGTCTTTTGGGCGTCTTCTTCCAACTCCAGCCATTCCTTAGTGTCTTGCACTAGAATGTAAAGCCACACACAGCTAATATTGGCTACTGCCACTTCTTCCCAGAAAGGGCCTGATGATAAATCTACCTCTGAGCCCAAAGATTCTTCTCTCCAAAACCTTTTCTTTTTTTTATTTATTTTAGCACTGAGGATTGAACCCTGGGCCTTTTGCATGCTAGGCAAGCTCTATCACTAAGTCATACCCCTAACTCAAGCTTTCCTTATTAAGCTAAGAAAACATAAGGGGGCAGGAAAAGGACTCAAAATACCCTCCCCTGAACCCACTCTTTACTGTTCCCACTTTTGTCCACACAGCATATTCTGTTCTCTGCCTTTCCTCCAGGTGTCCCTCCGTCTCCGTCTCCATATACATCCAACTCCTAGTCCTCCTTACATGCCTGATACGAGAGGCCCTCTTCCACACTAATGTCCAAACCAAAAGCTCTGCCCTTAACACTCTTATTTTATCGTGATATTTCATATTTTCCCCTGGCCTTGGCTTCTTTTGTTATATGCACATCTCCCCACTTCGACCAGTCCGTGCAACTTATTTGTAGAAGCTGCAAATTGCTTCCACCTCTGCTTCCTGCATCTCTGACACAACAGACACTCAACACACATTTGTTGAGTTAAAAATTAAGTCGCCACTGAGAAAGCAGTGAAGCATCTGAAGGGATCACAGTAAGGGAATACTAAGCTGGGACTGGCGGTGGGGCAGAGTTAGAGACAGAAGCTAAAAACACCAAGGACTAGGCTAGGCACAGGATTCTGCCAGGCAGCAGGTGCTAGCTCAGCCTTGCAGAGCCATCCCTCTGCTTCTCTTGGTTTCATCTTCCCTGGAGAAGGAATTCTGTATTCCACATGCAAGAAATGAATAGTATGCGGTTGTGAAGGGGATGAAGAACCAAACTTTGATTTAGTCTTTTACTAGATCAGACTGGGATATCTGGAGGAGATGGAGGGAAAGAGCACATTCCCGTGAATAAGGATGTAGCATCACCTTGAGTCTTGAAATCTTCTTCAAAGCACTTCCTGTTAGTGGTAAACTCCAGGTTTTCCGTGTAGCTGTATAATTCTGTAGCAGAAAGACAAAACGGTCACATTTAGAACCTCCAACGAAGAATATAGAGTAGAGAGCATTGCTTGAAGGAGTTGAAGGTTCCAACACATTCTTGTGTCCAATTCAATCTAGAGCCAGTCTCCTCCCTTTTGGAACAGTTAAAAATAGCCGCGTGTGTCCCTGGGTGATTAAACTATCAAACCTGTCCTCCTGCCAGATGGCTTGCAGCAGAGAAGGAAGACAGCCTTCGACATTTGGTAAGGGCCAGGCAGAGGGCTGGAGTACAGAGGGCTTAATGTCATCACTCCTGTTTCTTAGGGCTGCAATCCATTCTGTCCCAACAAACCAGGTCAGAAGCAGCCTAACTTTAGGGAAGAGAAGGGCAACACAATTCAGGATCCTGGAGGCAAAATTCTATGCTGTTTAGGAAGCCAGGACAAGGACCACACACACACACACACACACACACACACACACACACACACACACCAGGACAAGGACCACACACACACACACACACACACCAGGACAAGGAACACACACACACACACACACACACACACACACACACACCAGGACAAGGAACACACACACTCACACACACACACACATACCCCAGGACAAGGAACACACACACACACACACACACAC